>JAOQMR010000004.1:20298038-20321868 GCA_027563865.1 Erythroxylum pelleterianum
TTGCAATCCTTGGTATAAATTTTATTTGACCGGTTTCCAAGGATCAATCTTTGAATTGAATGATAAGCCGCGAGTCAGCAGCCAATGCCTTCACCGACGCCAGCCTTCCAGAGCTGTAAGCTCAAGCCGACCACGTCCAGCAAGCCTGCACCTGCGCCTGTGCATGTCTCTAATTGTTACGCCTCCTAGCTGACGCCACCCACTACTGTTCTCTTTTATTTGTTTCTGTGGTGTCTACTGTTAAGTGCCTCTCTAAATTATTTCAGTTATTTTTGTCCACGTCCCTTACGCATTTCTGTTCACCTTGTAGTGTCTTCTGCTATGGCTTGTGCGTTTTCTTCTATTATTTCGTTGTAGCGCTGCACCTCCCTCCTATAGCTACTCCTTACTATTCCTGAATTTTATTTTTGTGCTCCTTAAGTACCTTTTGTGCGTGAATCGCGTGCTTGTTCTCTCTTCATTTATTCCCTTGTGCGCTACCTCACATCTCTAGCGTGGATGTCCTCCTCTTGATTTTTTTGTCCAGTGTTTATAATATTGTTGGGACCCAATCTCGGAACTGGACCACAACCAGAAATAGACCGAAAAATGGTAATCGGATTGCGAAACCAAACGAAATTGAATCGGAAGTAATCGCATCCCAAAGAACGGAAAGCGAAAGCAGAAATGAAGAAGTGAAGCGAACGAAAACGGAAACGTGAAACCAAGGAAACCGACGAAGCAAGGTAAAATGAATCGAATTCCAAACGAACTGAAACAAACTGAATGGAAAAATTCCAACATCCTCGAAGAAAAATCTTTAGAAAAGCATGCATCGCGTGGGAGACCTTAGACTAAGCCAAAACGAAGAAAATCCGGTATAATTTTTCCCCCTTATATTATTCATTCCCTTCATCTATTAATCAATCTTATACAAACCAAAACAATTTAATTTCCCATTTGAAAATTCAACCATTCTAAACTCACTATCCTTTGCCATAAATTTTCCATAATCTCAAATCACTAAATTGCTCTTAATCATACATATTTTAATCGCATCTCTAAAACTCTTATTCTTATTCTATCTTTGCCATAAATCGATTTTATCGAAAATCGGGCAGCATAATAGCTGCATTTTGAACAACCCAAAAATTTCCAAAGGAACAAACTCACTTCTATAATCCCAAAACCAAACTCCAAATCGTCGGGCCTCCCGTCCGGAAATCTAAACACAAACAAACGCAATTCTATATCTAACACTTCAATAATTCTCACAATCATATCCAATATCAATCACATTCACATTCATAAAAACATCTTCAATCTATCAAATTCCTTCACAAAAATTCGTCACATCAAATATTTACAATTCAACATTTCACATAATCACAGAAAAAGTGGTTCGGGTGGATCCGAAACGGAACATACTACACATTCCCGCGAAGCGGTCATGTGTAGCCGTGAACTTAGGGGAGTCCGTGAGGAGCTCCGATGCCACTAACGGGCAGGCGGGAGAAGCCTATAATTAGACAGGTGCACCTGACTTGGAAGGGACCACCACAAACCCAAAGAAAACATACATATCACATAATTCATCCAATTCATAAAGATTAGCCACAAAGGCCCTTACAATAATTCACATAATCGTCGAAATCACATATTCTAACCTTTTTCACTTAACAAACCATTTTTCAATCATTTCCACAATGTCTTTACATACAAAAGACATCTCATACAAGTTTAAACCATCACAAAAAGTAATTAATACAAAATTTGTAAATCATTGGAAAGCCATAACATGCATTTATGATAACCTTTAACATGCCTATTAACTCAATTATTAAGAAATCACCCACCTTAAAATCTTTAGCTCTAAGATTGGTCAATGGGTCTTTCCTCTACCTCCAATTGCCTTTCTTGACCTTAATCAAAGCATAAAAACCCTAATTAACAATAGATATCAAAGCTGGAAAAATTTTAAGGGAAGGAAAACATTAATTAAAACCTACCTAACCTTTTCTAGGCTATAACAACCAAAACCCCTATCAATAAAACCATAAATTTCGAAATTTTCTCTTACCAATAGACCTCCCACGAAATTGCTTCCTTTGGCTCCAATGGAGTTTAATCCCTTCCTTTCTACTTTCTTCTTAAAGAAAACTCTTAAACCCTCCTTTCTAAAGCATAAATAACCTAAGCCTACCTCTTTTTCTTCACCTTCTTCTTCTCTCCACTTGGTTGAAACTTCCTTCTTTGCTTCTCCTTGAAGTGTCGTGAGCTTCTTTTCTCCAAAGGCCTAACTCATTTAATTCCTAACTTAAAACCTAGTTTAAACTACAAAATTTCACTTGGAATCCTTTCATTTTCTTTCTTTCTCCATGCAAGTTTCGTAAGTCTCCTAAAAGCCTTAGCAAATTTGATTTATAAACTTTAAAACTTAAGCCCATACGACAATTCCCATTTGCTTCTTTCATTCACCTTAAAATGATTCTAAAAAGACTAAGTTACCCCTCTCCTTATTAGCCTTTAATTCCCACACTTCAAGTAACTCCCCAATTTGCCCTCATTCCTTCTTATTCATTTAATTCTAACAATTTATCAAAATTCTGATTAATCTAACCCTTCCATTTAATATTTCTTAACCTAAGCAATTATTCTAACCAAAAGAAAATTAACAAACTAAATCTCAAAATAATTTAACAAGTTATTTAAAAAGGAAAAAGGAATTGGGACCCAACAAATATGCTCCTCAATTAAAATCCTGCGTGGGTGATTTGCATTCCTCTTGGCTGTGTCTCCTATTCTTTTAATTTGCGTCAGTTCCATAGCTTCACCCTCTCTTGCTGATTTAATTGATTTTGCTCTGCACTAAAAATTGTTGTGTTCTCGTCTCTAGCGCCCCACTTTTGCTTGTTTATCTATTTCCCTCTCTACTATTTTATGATTGGACAAATAAAGGTCTCAATCAATTTTAAACCTTGTTGCTCCCTTGTTCTTGCTTCTGCTCCACGTGCGTTTTGATCCAAAACGTCAACGTCTTGTGCTAGTTTAAAGTCCCTATCTACTGTGTGTTTTAATGCATCCTCCTCAGCATTTTATCTTGTTAATTGATTTATTACTTACTCAGCTGCCACACTCTATGCTTGTGATGTCCACTGTTGATTCGATGTTGACAATTTAATTTGCCACACTCCTTAAATTCCTTCACGCTACTTCCTTTTGGAATTTTAGCAAAATGCATCAGCCGGTTAGATTTTGATGTTGTTGCCCATGGAGCTCTTTGTGTTCTCTTTTTTTCTTCTTCTTCCGCCATAAAGAAGAGCAAAAATAAATATTCAGAAAATAACTCAAATATGGTGCTTTCGACTCACTTTAATTTCTTTGCTTCCAAATTGTGCCTAAAATAATATATGAATTAAAGTGAGTATCTTAAGCATTTTTGTATCATTAATTCCTAAGTGTAAATAATTAAAAATATCGACAATTAAGAACATATCAATTTCCATAATTTTCCAAGACTATATAATCATAAACAAAGATGAATAAATTTCAAAAATCATAGCAAGAAATCAACATTCCAAGCTTTTACTCATGATCAATCAACAAGCATCATCTTCGGAAACTGAACAATCTAATGATAGACTCAAAAAATGTGATTAATTAAAATATATCCATGGGTACACTCAACACCATTCATGATCATGACAATCTACAACTTTGCATATCATTTCATTTCTCCACCATTAATATTCACATGCAAAATCATGAATCAAAGGACTTTTCAAGGTTGTAATGTGGGCAAGGGTAAGGTGAGGTATATTTAGGTTAAGTAGCATGAAAGCCATCAAAGCTAGTGAAACAAAAGTAACACTCAATCAAAAACTGGGTACCGTCAGTTATGACAAATGCAACATTTCTATTTCACAACCCCATTCAGCTCTCTCACACAAACCACATGAAGCATATACCAATCCGAAGGAATCACTCATACAATTTATCCCAATGAAATCACAAGAGTGAATCTTTCAAGCAAACCTCTACCTCATATTCAACATACTCAAATGACTCAAGCATTACAACTCTAGGAAGATACATGAATCATAAACAACTTTTAAACACATAAGCAATTCTTCCTTGATACATTTATTTTAAACAATTTTTTTTCTTTTCTTTTTTCTCTTTTTTCACTTTTTTCTTTTCCATTTTCTTTCCTTTTGTTCTTCTTTTCCTTATAAAATTGAAATAAACTACATCAACATGGGAATTTCAATGATAAGGCATAAAATAACATTCCAAGATTATAACCAACCCTCACATATATACACCCCCACACTTAAAACTTTGTACATCCACAAACTCAACAATCACAAATGTTCCACTAGCTTTATGACTTGGGTAGGACATTTGGTTAAGTTTAAAAGCATAAAATGTGGGTATACAAAAAGAAAGGTATAAAGCTCAAAGGGGATTAAAAAGGGAAAAATCATGTTAATAGGGTAGGACATTTGGCCAATGTAGCTTATGAAAAAACAAAGAATGCCTAATCATATCCATGTAATACATGTGATAAAAATGTCGTCTCGAATAGAAATTCAACGCAAAATCAGGACGTACATGTCATGAAGGTCATACATTATCAAAATACAATGAGACTGATTAGATGTGTTAGTCAAATATGGTTCAAAACCTCACCAGCTTTGTCTACCATTAGTCACTACTCTTCTAAAGATAATGCGTATCAACCAATCATAAGAGAAAAAGTATATGCTAACATTGCTATGAAATTATCTAGTCAATTCACATTCTAATCATGATGATATAATCCCAGAAGCAATAGAAAATGAGAAAATGTTTGTTTCATTTGTTTTATTCTTTCTCTCATTTTGATTTAAAACTTAAAAACAAGTGAAACAAACAAATTCAAAAACGCATATGCATATAAAAAGTAATTCAGAAATGCTAAGGAAAAGAAATTTAGTTCCCTTGGGTTGCCTTCCAAGAAGCGCCTTCATTTAGGGTCACTAGCTCGACTCCTTCTTCTCCTCACGTGATAAAATTGTGACCTTCGAAAATTACATGCGGTCTTCCACGTGAGTGATCGCGGCTCTGTCGTTCAATTTAAGAATCGACCTTGGAAATCGATCAAAATAAAATTATTTTCCAAGATTGCAGCAAGCTGAACCTTGGGTCGTATCTCTCGACGGAATCACTTCGAAAATTAATCCTAAGACTAGCCTAAGTTGAATAATGCAATTAAAATGGGGGTTTTGTGGATTGATTTAAAACTAAGGAAATAAAAGTATGAAAGTTTATTTTTGGATTTTGGGAAAATTTATCAGTTGGAAATAAACAAGATTGAAATCAAATTACTAAAACTCTTTTGAAAATGCGGCTCGGGTTATCATTGCTCAAAATAATTTTCAGGGTTTGAAATCCACTAAGTTTCGAAAAAGCAACCTTAAAACTATTTAAGTCCAAGAATTTAATTAATCAACTCGATTAATTAAATCTTGTTAAAAACCATAGTGTATGATATGGACTAATGCATGCAATAGGTTAACCGGGAAAACATAATCGACTCAACGAAACACAACTAGGCAGATCAAATCAATTAATGCAAATCCGAATAACATACATGAGATTTCATGTATTTTAGCACAACATTCAACACAAACTAGTCCAGAACATAAATCATAGTCTAACATCCGATTAAACTATAACCAGATTCATCCAAACATACACCGCAATCTCCAACTCGGAGGATATACAATAATATGACTGGAATCTTAAACGATGAATGATTTACCCCTATGATGCTCTCAAAACTCAAACCCTTGCTACATCTTCAAGAGACCGGAGACTTAGCCACGCATCACGCCGGAGAACTCCATCACTGCTGGAAGACCGACGCTGCTCATGGCTCAGACGATGAACAGATGGAGAGGTATGCGACGAATGAACTGACGGAGATGACGATGATGATGGTGGACGACGTCTGTAGGCTCCGGATCTACAAAACAAAGACAAATAAAAACCTATCAGAAAATAGAGAAAAACGATGAACTCGAGTATGCGGCCGTCTCCTTTTAACCTAAAATAGTAACATATATATAGAGTCGAGGTCGGGCCGGGTTGGAACAGTGAGAAATTTGCCATATTTAGGCCGGGTATCCGACATTCGACGCGAATAACGAGTTGATGTTCATTACGACGAGTGAAATTGGTCATTTGTCGCGATGAGGTAATTAATTCATAATTCATACGTCGCGACATCTGGAAAGTGTAGGTTCGTCCTGACGACTGGAAAGGTTCTCACGACCTGTTGACTTTCTGGATAGTTGACTCCTTAGTTCCTACAAAATAAAACACTTGCAGTATCAATTGTCCTCATAAAAGTTATACAGAAATTGATATCAAATGATGACAAAGTACTGGCAATTTGTAAATTATGAAAGTTCGATATGAGGAACCAAATTAAGCACAAAAATCATTAATTAGGAGTCAACAAGTGCATAAACAGTTAAGAAAGTGAGGCCAATTTATAGTATAAACTTGGCTCAATCAAATTCCCCCACACTTAGACCTTTGTACTCTTGGAAAAAGTTTACAAGATTCAAAAAGATACTAGTGTAAAAGAAAATTCCGCCCATGCTCAAATAATAACAGAAATTGACGCAATCTACTTCATCAAAACTCAAACGCAGCAAATTGAAAGAGTGCTAATAAAACAAACACTGAATGAATTCAAGCACATGAGATTAAGCAATAGAGAATCACTCGGGATATGGTGTTTATGCTCATCTCACTTGTATTGTAGGGATATTTGTCTCTCAATCTGCTTAATGCATCTCCTACCATAGGCTTGTATCAGTTCTATTTCTCCACTACAAGAACTATCATTTTGAAGATCAAGAGGTCTTTCAGGGTTGTAATGAGCAGAAGGCTAAATGAATGGATGAAGTGAAAGAAAGAAGAAGTATGAGCATGTGCACTAAATAAGGAATTGATGTCCATAGTTTAAACAGAAACTAAACCTATACATAACTCAATTCACTTTTTTTTTCACTTTTTCTTATCTCATTTTGAGATATAATCACTTTTTTGGGATACAACACATTATTATCCCTTTTCGGGATACACAAGACTCAACATCATCATCATCATTTTTTTAACTAGTAACAAAAGCAACAAACTACTGACATCATCGAAATATGCATGCAAATGCTCATCACAAGAAGGCTCAAGGGGCTAGCAAGTGGTAAATGTTTAAGGGGTGGTGTTTGAGGAAAAGGGTTGAAAGAAGGAACGCCTCTATCATATTAACAAAAATCGAGTCCATCAAGGTTTGAGAAAAATTGACACAAGTTCTAAGAAGTATGAAATAAGCAGATGCACACACAAAGATATAAGAAAAAAATTGGGCTCGAATATACTTCCAAAAAGGGTTGTCTCAATGCACAATCTCAAGTCTCAAAAACTTAAAATGCTACCTTGTTAGCATGCTCCCATTCACTTTGTTTTGAAAACATCAAAAGTTAAATTTTGCCAAGTCCAATTATCATTCAAAGAATGGAGGGCGTTTTCAAAAACTCAAGCATCAGTTTGAAACTTATAAATGCTTTGAACATAGCAGCACAAAAGAACAAGTGCAGAAAATGTTTGATTGAGCGAACAGAACAGAGAAAAGATCATGCTGAAATTTCCAAGTTTTTTTCAACAGCATGCATCGTGGCCAGCATAATTATGCACAAAATATTAACAGGCAGGCAATGCAAAATGGAATTAGGGAAACATCTCCCCCACACTTAAACACAGCATTGTCCTCAATGGCAGAAGTAGCAAGAACACAACAGAAGCACGAAACATAAATAGACAAAAGAAGAACTGAGATTAACCATTAAGCTCAAGAGAAGTTGTACAAAATGGAGGATCCAAAGAACTATACAAAATGGAGGATCCAAAGAACTACCTAAAGAAATTACAATAAAGAAAAGAGAAGAAAATACATCAAAAACAAAAACAAGAAAAGAAAACAGGAACTGCCGAAACTAAGCGGGAGGATCATCAGCCGGCTGGTCCGGAGGGGCGACGGATGAGCTAGGGCTAGCAGAAGAGTCCAGAGCCGGAGGCGGAATGTGCAACCCAAGGTGAGCCGCAAGCATGGTGAGCATAGAGCGAGTGAACTTACAGTCAGCGGTCATCTGGGCCTGAAATATCGTCAGCATGGTGCGGTCAGCAGTCATCTGCACCTCAAGCCGATAGATGTCCTCTCGTAGCAGGGCCACCTCTGAGGGAGAAGGGAGAACTGAAAGTGGGGTGGACGGACGAGGTGGACCCTCAGGGGGACCGGAAGTAACAAGAGTGGAGGGAGGATGGGGGGAGAAGGGCTAGGAGGGGTAGAGAGAGAAGAAGGATGGGAGGGGACAAGCTGGGAAGGCTGGAGAGGCTGTGGCAGTGGAGGGGGTTGCAGGTGACGAGGTTTACCGACACGGACGTAAATGAAAGGAGAGGCAGGCTCGAAAGTGAGGTCAGCCGGATGTTCCGAAACTCAATAGGCCCGAAAAATGTCTGTGATGAGATAGGGAAAGAGGAGGGAGTGTTTGACATTAGTAGAGAGGATGCTTTGGCGGAGGGCGGAGCCAATGCCGTGGGCGAGGTTGATAGGACGGCCGACCATAAGCAGGTAGATGTACAAAACCTGCTCCTTGGGGACTATGGCTAGGTGTAGGGTAGGGAGTATGTTGTTGCATATAAAGTGCAACCAAGGACGGGAGTCAGGAAGGAGGTTGAAACGACGGATATAACGCTGAGCGCCCCTGGGTTGATGCCAGTGAGTACCCTTAGGGCAGAGAGTACGAATGACATCGTCCCAAGGGTACGCATTGATCAGTTCAGAGTAATGGCAACGGGGGGTGGGCGGGAGATGGTAATGCTCGCAGATGAGAGTGGAGGTGAAAGCAAGGGGAATGGAAACACCACGGAAGTTAATTCCGTAGGTGTTAGAATAGCAGGCATTGGTGTAAAACTGGCGAACAAAAGTGAGGTTGCCAGTGGTCCTTGGTTGGGTAAAATGGGAGAGTTGAAGATGGACGAGTTGGCAAACAAAAGGGTTTTGAGAAGGAGTAAGAGGAAACGGTTTTTCCTTTACTATGGGCTGGCCTGCAACTTTAGTGGCCAGTGTAACATACTCGGGATCAACCAGGGGTGCAGGAGAACTGGGAGGAGAAGGGTGTGAAGAATAAGAAGGATGGGCCGAGGGAGAGTTAGCGGAGAAAACTCCGAGAGAGGAAGGAGAAGCAGCGGCTGGATGGGAATGAGAATGGTCGGAAGAGAACTCGTCAAGCGAGTCGGAAGAGGAGGAATAGAAATTGGGAGGGACGATGGGTCTCTCGGACCTACTAATGTTCTTAGTTCGAGGCATGGATCCTGCACACACAAGGGGTTAGAAACAAAAAACTTTAACTATGAAAGAAGTACAGATTCAGCCACCTCGTCGCGACTAATGGACAATAGTCGCGACGAGCCAAGGTCCTCCCCCATTCGTCACGACGAACAGACATTCATTGCGACGAGGGAGAGTCCTCTTCCCTTCGTTACGACGTATGGGAACATACGTTACGACGAAGGAGGCTTATGCATTCGTCGCGACGAGGCAAGTCACTCATCGCGACGAACGGCGATTCTGCAGAGCTGCTCGTCGCAACCCTAACTCTAAAACTATGATAATGATAACAACAATGGACGAAAATGAAGGAGAAGAAATGCTTACTGAAGTCGACGGACGCAGAGAGGAGAAGACGACGAGGGCTAGGGCGCACCCGGTCTACGGCGAAGAGAGGGAGAGCGACGAGGGTGAGATGGCGAAGAGACGAGAGAAAATGAGAGAAAATGAGAAGGAAGACGAAAGAAGAAGGGAGGCGGGAGATGAAGAGACGCGAAGGGGAAATGACGAAAAGGGATACTGGACAAAAGAGAAAACCAATGGTCCATAGGAGCAAAACCGAGACTATTCGTCACGATGAACAAGCCGTTAGTCGCGACGAGCAAGACAAACAAAACAAAGATAGTCGCGACGAATAACACTTTGTCGCGACTACTAGCCCAAATAGAACACAAACTCGAATGATCCTAAGCAAATTGCACAATCAATCATCGATCAATTCACACAATTCTTAATCTCTTCAATAATTGTCATGCTTCATCAACTAAGGGGATGCAGAGCTAACATAAGGGGACAATTTATTAAAACAGAAATGGAAATCCTACTTAACTACATCTACTCCTACTGGTTGGGTTTCTCCCCCCACACTTAATCAACACATTCATGCAACATAATGTTCCAAATCAAATCAAATTAATGTGCACAAATATATTGAAAATGTAGGAAGACAAATAACCTGGTGCTCACGGTGGATCTTGTAGCTCAGGGTGGACATTCGGTTGATATCCAAGCTATATGTCCATTCCCATTTCCGAATGTGCACCTGCAATGTCATCAAAATAACTTCCTCCGAAGAGAGTGTTAGTAGGAGGTTTCAAAGATCGTGCGAAGTCAACACATGCATCGCCCACAAGCACATCAAGCATATTCACCCCAAGCAAGGAGTAATCCTCGTTAGGGTGCTTCATAGCTTCATACATGTTGAAGCTAACTTGCTGTTCACCAACCTCCATGGTGATCTTTCCTTCCTTCTTGCTTATCATCGTACTTGCTGTTCGAAGGAAGGGTCGCCCAAGAATCAGAGAAGTGTCCTGTACCACTTCAGTAGACATGTCCAGAACGTAGAAATCAGCAGGAAACACTAGACCTTTAACCTGGACTAAAATGTCCTCTATAATTCCTACTGGATGCCTAAAGGATCTATCAGCAAGCTGTAACACTACCAAAGTAGGTTTAATACTCTTTACTCCAAGGTCTTCATAGACGGACTTTGGCATCACATTGATTGCCGCTCCCAAATCCAGTAACGTTCTTCCGATGGTCACCTTTCCTATAACACAAGAATGGTGAACGATCCTGGGTCCTGACACTTGACTGGAATTTGAGGCTTGAATAGGGCAGAAACATTCGAGCTCACCTGGACTCTCTTGTTCGGCCTAAACTTCCTCTTGTTTGTGCACAAGTCTTTTAAGTATTTCTCATAGGCCGGAATTCTTCTCACCAGGTCCAGTAAGGGCAGATTCACTTCCACTTTCCCAAATAAGTCAATGACTTCCTGCTCGTGTTTGAGCTCGTTCACTCTCTTGCTCATCAAGTAATATTTTGGAAAAGGAAGGCCCTTTAATTTGACTTCCCTACTGGCAACTTCATTTTCGCTCAACTTTTCTTTTTCAGCTCTTTCTCCTGGACTGCTTGTAATTTGTCCTTGCTCTTCAATTGTTTATTTCTTCCTTTCTTTCAACAATTTTTTCTCTTGATCACTCTCTGATCTCACATCCTTATTCTTAAATTTAGGCGCTTCTTCAACCTCAACTTCCTCAGTGCATTCTTCTTCTTCCAGAATGTTGAATTGTACTTTCTTTCCTCTTCTCAATTCTATGGCATTCAAGCTTTTCGGATTGATCACGGTGTTGGAAGGTATTGTTCCGCTGCTCCTAGCTTGATTCTTACTCAAGTTGTTGGACAACTAAGTGACATAAGAGTTCAGGTTTTTGGCCTTGGTTTCTCATTGTTCCATTCTTTTTTCCAAGGCACTGAAACGAGTAGCGTTCTTCGAGGAATCTTGTTGGATTAAGTTTGCAATGGTGTTGAACTGATTAGCTGTGGAGTTTCTCTCTTCTTTCATCAACGTCATCATACTATGCAGAAGCTGGTGTGTGTCCTCCTTAGGTGGTTGTTGCACCGTTAAAGCTTGTTGATCTATGAACTGGTGTGTAGACGGTCCAGTTCCACTTCCTTGTTGAAAACGGTTAGGTGCTCTTCCTTCATTATTCCTCCAACTGAAATTTGGATGGGATCTCCATCCCTCATTGTTGGTGTTGGAGTACGGATCCCATTTTTGGTTAGGTCTACCTGGGTAAACTGTAGACACTTCTTCATATCTCCCGGGATAAACACTGGAAATGTGCATCACCGACCCACAAGTCTCGCAACTGGGTGCGGTCAATTCAGTAGATGAAGATGGGCGATGCACATTCAGATTTTTAAGCTCAGCTGTAATTGAGGACAACTGTGAAGTTATCCTATGCTCAAGGGAATCCACCTTTGATTCAAGGCTTTCCATCCTTTTGGTCTGAGTCGACATGGCTTCTACTTTGTGCACGCTCCTAGAATCTCGAACACTGTATTGCTGATAGTTTAGGGCCATCCTTTTGATCAAGGCCCAAGCTTCTAGTGCGGTGAGGTCAATTAATGATCCTCCCGAAGCAGCATCCAACATTCCTTTCTCTTGATTCTTAACCCCATCATAGAAGTATTGAACCAACTGTTCGTTTGGGATTTGATGATGGGGGCACCACGACAACAAATCCTAAAATCTGTTCCAATAGTCATATAGGGACTCGTCGTAATCTTGCTTGGCGGAGTATATCTCTTTCTGCATTGATGAAGTTCTTGACACTGGAAAATACTTTTCCAGAAATGCTTTCCTTAAGTTGGCCCAACTATGATAGGCATTCGCAACATGTCTTGGGAGGCTCATGTACCACTCTCGGGCCTTTCCTTCTAGCGATAGGTGAAAAACTTTCCACAGCACCTGGTCCAAATGTGCTCCTACAGGTTTCATGCTTTGACAGATCATTGTGAGCCCTTGTAGGTGCATGTAGGGGTCCTCTCCCGCCAAACCGTGAAATTTGGGGAGAGAATTAATCAATAGACCTTTAACTTCAAAATTAACATCGAAGTTCGGACAGGAAGCAATGAAAGGGTTGTAGTTCACATCTGAGGTTGTAGCTTCTCTAATGGTTCTACGCCTATTGTTACCAATGTTCTCACCTACTTGTTCCTAGTCACCATTGAGTCCGTGATCTCCATTCCTAGGTTGGTGACCGGGAAATTCCTGATGTTCAGCCATTTCAATTTCTAGATGCTCTAGTGTGCTAAGTCTTTCTTGTTCTCTTTTTTCCTTCCTAAGTTTCCTAAGGTATCGCTCTATTTCGGGTTGAAATTAAACTAACCTAGGTCTTCGGGGCATGCACAAGAGAAATTCACAAAATATAGCTCACTAAAACAACAACAGAAAGCACAGGTCCTGAATGCACTAAGGTCGTCACGACGTGTATATTGCACTCGTTACGACGAACACAGCAAAATTTTAATCCTCGTCGCGACGTATGATTATTCGTCGTGACAAAGAACTACAAAAAGACACGCAGTAAGAAGAATTAACACCGAAGCTTTAAGAAAAACAAAATTAAACTCACAACAGCACACAATTAAGGAAAAAGTAAAGTGCGGTGGATGCGAGTGAAAGTGTATGCAAGTATGAAAGTATGTATGAAGAAAAAGTATTCCTATATGCTTTGTAAAAAGAAATTAAACCTTTACTATTGACACTTATGAAATGCAGACTATGAAAAATGGAATGCAAAACAACTTGGCTAACCTAAAGAACAAATTTCTTGGATTCCCCGGCAATGGCGCCAATTTGATCGCGGCTCTGTCGTTCGATTTAAGAATCGACCTTAAAAACTGGTCAAAATAAAATTATTTTCCAAGATTACAGCAAGCTGAACCTCGGGTCGTCTCTCTCAACGGAATCACTTCGGAAATTAATCCTAAGTCTAGCCTAAGTTGAATAATGCAATTAAAGCAATTTAAAATGGGGGTTTTATGGATTGATTTAAAACTAAGGAAATAAAAGTATGAAAGTTTATTTTTGGATTTTCGGAAAATTTATCAATTGGAAATAAACAAGATTGAAATCAAATTACTAAAACTCTCTTGAAAATGCGGCTCGGGTTATCATTGTTCAAAATAATTTTTGGGGTTTGAAATCCACTAAGTTTCGAAAAATCAACCTTAAAACTATTTAAGTCCAAGAATTTAATTAATCAACTCGATTAATTAAATCTTGTTAAAAACCTTAGTGTATGATATGGACTAATTCATGCAATAGGTTAACCGGGAAAACATAATCAACTCAACCAAACACAACTAGGAAGATCAAATCAATTAATGAAAATCCGAATAACATACATGAGACTTTATGTATTTCAGCACAACATTCAACACAAACCAGTCCAGAACATAAATCATAGTCTAACATCCGATTAAACTATAACCAAATTCATCCAAACATACACCATAATCTCCA
Organism: Erythroxylum pelleterianum; assembly: GCA_027563865.1. Lineage (NCBI taxonomy): Eukaryota > Viridiplantae > Streptophyta > Magnoliopsida > Malpighiales > Erythroxylaceae > Erythroxylum > Erythroxylum pelleterianum. Next base: position 20,312,273 of record JAOQMR010000004.1, read on the forward strand.
ACTCGGAGGATATACAATAATATGACTGGAATCTTAAACGATGAATGATTTACCCCTATGATGCTCTCAAAACCCAAACCCTTGCTACATCTTCAAGAGACCGGAGGCCTAGCCACGCATCACGCTGGAGAACTCCATCACTACTGGAAGATCGACGCTGCTCATGGCTCAGATGACGAACAGATGCAGAGGTATGCCAGGGATGAACTGACGGAGATGAAGATGATGAAGGTGGACGACGTCTATAGGCTCCGGATCTGCAAAGCAAAAACAAATAAAAACCTATCAGAAAACAGAGAAAAATGATGAACTCGAGTATGCGACCGTCTCCTTTTAACCTAAAATAGTAACATATATATAGAGTCGAGGTCGGGCCGAGTCGGAACAGTGAGACTAACGAGTTGATGTTCTTTGCGACAAGTGAAAGTGGTCATTCGTCGTGACGAGGTAATTAATTCATAATTCATTCGTCGCGACGTCTGGAAAGTGTAGGTTTGTCCCGACGACTGGAAAGGTTCTCACGACCTGTTGACTTTCTGGATAGTTGACTCCTTAGTTCCTACAAAATAAAACACTTGCAGTATCAATTGTCCTCATAAAAGTTATACAGAAATTGATATCAAATGATGACAAAGTACTGGCAATTTGTAAATTATGAAAGTTCGATATGAGGAACCAAATTAAGCACAAAAATCATTAATTAGGAGTCAACAAGTGCATAAACAGTTAAGAAAGTGAGGCCAATTTGTAGTATAAACTTGGCTTAATCAGTGAGGTAGTTCCGAATAGGGCCTTAGTTGATCATCATCCTTATTCAGTGCCTTCCCTATCCTCAGCTTCTCAGTCCCAACTGAGTCAAAACATTCTGGAAATATTTCGAACATCTCTTTACCTTTTTCATCTTCATTTAATTCCTCTAATCTATTATATAAAGGTAAAGAGTTAGTTTCAAAAATAATTATAGCAGTACTTACCTCCCAGCTAAAAGATATGTCCTTTGCAGATTCGAGCTTGTTCTCAACTTCTTCGGCACAAACAATTCGTTGAGAATTGACCTCAAAATTGTCAAGCTCCTCATCACTTTGCAAATTTTTTGCACAGACTTCAATTGGGTACAACCCGGGTTGATATGGCTGCTCCTCTTCGCTTTGCGCTTCTAGGCGATCGAGGCTTGTTGCCATCTGACCTATTAGGTGTTCCATCCTCTGATAGCTTGCTTTTGTCTCTTGTCGAAATTTTTGCATTTCCTGCTACATATTCTATAGGAATTGTAAATTGTTAGCAGCCATAGTATTAACCAATTCTTCTAAAGATGCTAGTGGATTATGTTGGCTCTCTAGATTTTGGGCACTATAACATGTGTCTTTTGGAAATTGCCCTCCATTCCTCTGAAATTGTAGAGTATTCTCCTGAAATTTTTGCACCATATTACTCAACTCTTCCAGAGATGTACCGGAGTCATGATAGGAAGCTTCTGGTTTGTACAAGAATTGTTGTGCATCCTGCAAACTATCATGGAAGTAATTCTGATGATTATTCCATCCATAACAAAAGTTAGGTTGATCAGTCCAAACATTGTTATAGGATTGAGAATATGAATTATAAAAGAAATTACTTCCATCCATAACAAAAAAAATTTAACGAAAAAATGAAAACATCACAAAATACCATAAAAGAAATCAATCATGAACAAATATATACAAAACACCAATTAAATAACAAACAAAAAATAAAACACTGTACTCCCTGACAACGACGCCAAAATTTGTTCGCGCGTTGTAACGCTAATTAAAATTAAAATAACTAGACTACTACTGTAGTAGTGGTGAGTCTAGATCGATCCTACAGAAAGTGTGTGTAGAGTTTATGAAATGAAATTAATCAGTGTTTACACTTAATGGGGGGTTTTGGGATTTTTCAAAGAAGAAAATAAAATAAAACTAACTAATAAAAAATTGAAGAAAACATGCATAAAAAAGATAAGGTGGGAATTCGGTAAGGACTCGGTGCTTTGGTTCAATCTCGGCTTACACCCTAATTAAGCATATTTTATTAATTTTTTGTTCTTTAACCTATCATAGTAACTATTAATCGTGGGTTAAAAATTAACCCGAGTTTTCCCTTAGATTTTGTTTAATCAAGATACGATCGCTAATTAAACATAACCGCCGAACAACCTAGGATACGATTTCTAAATTTAATTAGGCAGTCGCATTATGAATTAGGAAAATCGATTAATCAAGGCAACAACTACATACGGTGCGTCATTTAACCTAGGTCATGTTATCCCTAATGATTACGAATCACTATTCCTGTTATCCCTAATGCTTAATTAGTCATGTTATCCCTAATGATTGTGTTATCCCTAATGCTACACGTGAATTTCAACATAACAATTACGGATTATATCGAAATTCTAGCAAAGGGTTTGAAATTAACAATTCAATGAATGCACTAAAATAATCAATTCACAACACCCAATAGGTTCATACACAAATAACCGAATAATAACGAAAAGTCAATTATTCATACACAAAACCCAAATCAGTTAAAATAGGATAACACAATCAATTCTTAATGAAAGAAAGAAACAACAAAATAATAAGAATACTTAACCCGGGTCGTCAGCATCGATATTACCTCCTAAACGGTGTCAAGATTTTACCCTTCTATGAGTTTCTTCCGAAAAAATGTTTCAGCCCTCATTTTAAACCCTAGCCAAAAATCCCTAATTACTATGCCTCCACTCCTTCTCACTGTGCCTCTCTTCACTGTCTACTCTTCACGGTCTGCTCACTATTCTTTTGATGGGATAATTTAATTGCAGCTCTCTTAAATCCTTTTTTCACTCACAACTTTCAGCGCAGCCAATGCCTTCACCGACGCCAGCCTTCCGGAGCCGCAAGCTCAAACCTCCCACGTCCAGCAAGCCTGCGCCTGCGCCTATTCACGTCTCCAGTTGTTGCGCCTCCTAATTGACGCCGCCCACTACTGTTCTCTTCTATTTTTTCTGCGATATCTACTGTTAAGTGTCTCTCTGATTTATTTCAGTTACTTTTGTCCCCGTCACTTACAAATTTCTGCTCTCCTCTTAGCGTCTTTTGCTATGGCTTTTGTGATTTCTTCTATAGCTACTCCTCACTATTCCTGATTTTTATTTCTGCACTCCTTAAATATCTTCTGTGTGTCAATTGCGTTCTGTTCTCTCTTCATTTATTCCCCTGTGTGCTACCTCACATCTCTAGCGTGGATGTCCCCCTCTTGATTTTTTTCCAGTGTTTATAATATGCTCCTCAATTAAAATCCTACGTGCATGATTTGCATTCCTCTTGACTGTGTCTCCTATGCTTTTAATTTGCGTTAGTTACATAGCTTCACACACTCTTGCTGATTTAATTGATTTTGCTCTGCACTCAAAAACGTTGCGTTCTCCTCTCTAGTGCCCCCACTGTTGCTTGTTTATTTGTTGCTGTCTCTAATGATTTATGATTGGAAAAATAAAGGTCTCAATCAATTTTAAACCTTGCTGCTCCCTTGTCCTTGCTTATGCTCCACGTGCGTTTTGATCCAAAATGTCGACGTCTTGTGCTAGTTTGAAGTCCCTTTCTATTGTGTGTTTTAACGCATCCTCCTCAACATTTTATCTTGTTAATTGATTTATTACTTACTCAGCTGCCGCACTCTATGCTTGTGATGTCCACTATTGATTCGATGTTGACAATTTAATTTGCCACACTTCTTAAATTCCTTCACGATTCTTCCTTTTGCGATTTTAGCAAAACACGTCAGCTGGTTCCGTTTTGATGTTACTGCCCTTGTCTTCTCTTTTTTTTCTTCTTCTTCCTCCGTAAAGATGAGCAAAAATAAATATTAAAAAAATGACTCAAATATGGTGCTTTCGACTCACTTTAATTTTTTTGCTTCCAAATTGTACCTAAAATAATATATGAATCAAAGTGAGTATCTTAAGCATTTTTGTATCATTAATCGCTAAGTGTAAATAATTAAAAATATCAACAATTAAGAACATATCAATGTCCCCCACACTTAGCTTTTGACCGTCCTCGAGCAAGACATCAAATTTAAGCTCATTAACCCAAAATATCAACTCAATTTCCATAATTTTCCAAGACTATATAATCATAAACAAAGATGAATAACTTTCAAAAATCATAGGAAGAAATCAAGATTCCAAGCTTTTACTCATGATCAATCAACAAGCATCATCTTCGAAAACTGAACAATCTAATGATAGACTCGAAAAATGTGTTTAATTAAAATATATCTATTGGCACAGTCAACACCATTCATGATCATGACAATCTACAACTTTGCATATCATTTCATTTCTCCACCACTAATGTTCACATGCAAAATCATGAATTAAAGGACTTTTCAAGGTTGTAATGTAGGCAAGGGTAAGGTGAGATATATTTAGGTTAAGTAGCATGAAAGCGATCAAAGCTAATGAAACAAAAGTAACACTCATCAACAACTAGGTACCGTCAACTATGACAAATGTAACAAATATTTCACAACCACATTCAGCTCTCACACACAAACCACATGAAGCATATACCAATCTGAAGGAATCGCTCATACAATTTATCCCAATGAAATCACAAGAGTGAATCTTTCAAGCAAACCTCTACCTCATATTTAACATACTGAAATGACTCAACCATTATAACTCTAGGAAGATGCATGAATCATAAACAACTTTTAAACACATAAGCAATTCTTCCTTGATACATTTATTTTTAAAAAAAATTCAATTTTTCTTTTCTTTTTTCTCTTTTTTTCTTTTTTTATTTTCCATTTTCTTTTATTTTTCTCTTTTCCTTATAAAATTGAAATAAACTACATCAACATGGGAATTTCAATGATAAGGCATAAAATAACATCCCAAGATTATAACCAACCCGCACATATATACACCCCCACACCTAGAATTTTGTACATCCACAAACTCAACAATCACAAATGTTCCACTAGCTTTATGACTTGGGTAGGACATTTGGTTAAGTTTAAAAGAATAAAATGTGGGTTATACAAAAAGAAAGATATAAAGCTCAAAGGGGATTAACAAGGGAAAAATTATATCAATAGGATAGGTCATATGGCTAATGTAGCTTATGAAAAACAAAGAATGCCTAATCATATCCATGTAGTGCATGCGATAAAAAATATGGTCTTGAATAGAAATTCAACGCAAAATCGGGACGTACATGTCATGAAGGTTATGAAACATTGTATGGAAGGAGGTATAGAACTCTGATATGCTGGGATGAAGAAGGAGAAAGGAAACTAATATGGCCAGAGCTACTACAGACGACTATTGACAAGGTCAATTTAGTGAAACAGTGGCCTAAAGCGGCCCAAGATAGAATGAAAAAGCTTTATTGATGCACACCGAAAGGAAATGGAGTATGAAGTCAATGAGGAAGTCTTCCTTAAGACATCTCCTTGGAAAGGAGTCGTGAGATTTGGCAAGAAGGGTAAGTTAAGCCCAAGATATATGGGTCCTTAAGAAATTCTTGAGAGGATTGGACCAATAGCCTATAGGTTGGCGTTGCCACCGGAATTATCACAGATTCGTGATGTCTTTCACGTTTCCATGTTGAGGAGATATAGGTCAGATCTCTCTCACATTATTCAGACCACTGAGGTTCAGTTGAGGGATGATTTGACTTATGAGGAGACTCCAGCAGAGATTTTGGATACTAAGAAGAAGGTCCTCAGGAACAAGATAGTTCAACTAGTAAAAGTCTTGTGGAGAAACCATTCTGTAGAAGAGGCCACGTGGGAGCTCTTAGAAGCCATGAAGGAGAAATATCCATACCTCTCAATATCTCAAGTAAGAATTTCGGGGACGAAATTCTTTTGAGAGGGGAAGAAATGTTGCCCCTAAATTTTTTTCTTTAGTTAAGCATGATTTATATGATTATGAGGTTGGATAGGTGAATTTTTGGGAGTAAACTTTTTTATGTCTATGTTAGTAGAATTTATTGCATGGGTTAGTTGAATTAAAAGTGGTAAGAATGTATAAAGGGGTATTTTGGGTAGTTTACTTTAGGTTAAAAACAATAAGGCATTAAAGGAAGGGCAAGGTGGACTTTTCTCATTCATTAAGGGTAACATGGGAAGGGAGAAGTGTTGCCTTCTTCCTAAAGAAGAGAAAAATGAAAATAGGAGAGAAATAAGAAGTAAAAAATGAAAACAAAGAGTAAGCAAGAGAGGTTTTAATGAAGTAGAAAGAAGAAGGGGGAAATTAGGGTATCTTTTCTAAGCTTCCTAGACAGATTTTGAGGTTGTGCAAGAAGGGAAAAGGCAGAGGAAGATAAGAGCTTCCACTTGAGCCAATAATCTCTTCATTTGGTGAAGATTCAAGGTAAGTTTGATTTTAATCCTTTGGATTTAAGGAAGGGTTTTGGTTCATGAAGCTTAGGAAATGCATGGGTTTAAGTTTTCTATAAACAATTTTATTGAATATGCTTTGTTGGTTTTTTTTTAATTTTCAACCCTATTGAAGTTGGGATTTTTGCATATGAAAATGAAATTAAGAAAGACAAGAGGAGACGCATATTTGAGCAAGCTTTCAAGCAAGAAAATTAAGGTGGGTTACATTTTTATAATTAAGTAATAAGCCATTAATGTCCCTTTTAAGAAACGGAAATAAATGATTTCAACTACTTTTTAAATGTGCATTTATTGCTTTTTAAATGCTTTGAGAATGTGCTACATGTTTTTTATATGAATTATGCTTTGAATTATGAAATGAAAAATGAAAATAATTTTTGAAAGGATATCAAGTTTATGAAATCAAGTTTCGAAAAATGTGCCATTTTGGACAATATGTTTACAAGTTATGAAATTCATGATTATATAGGTTTGTGGTGGCCTAAGTTAAGTTAACTGCACCTTGACAAAAAGGCTTCTCCCGCCTGCCCACTAGTGGCATGGAGCTCCTTCATAGACTCCTCTATGTTCACGGCTACACAAAAAAAAACATTATGTGGGATTGCGTTAGTACGTTCTGTTCACGGTTACACAGGACCCTTATGGGAAATGTGTAATACATTCTATTTTGGATCCATCCAAACCATTCTGATGTGCATATATGATTAAATGTGTTCGCAAGTTTGGTAATGCATGATTTTAGTTGTTATAAATTGTTTGATAAATTTAGAATTGGGAAATATATGTTTCGTGATTCAATGTGAGTTTTACAATGGTTTTATTACCGATTATAAAACTGTTACCCACGAGATTATAAAACTATTACCCACGAGCTTTAAGCTCACCCCTCCATTTTCGTCCCATCTTCAAGTAATGAGCTTGAGATTGAGTAACCAAGGGTCGAGCCATCACTCCACTTTTGAAATGTTTTAGTATTTTAAGTTATTTTTGTAAAACAAGGTTTTAGACGCATTTTGAGCAATTCTAGTTTATATTAACTTTGTATTTTTGGATTATGATGTATTGTGGCTCGAAATGCCCATTAAAGCTTTGTAAAATTTTTATATTTTAATATTAATGAAATATGTTAGCAGTTGGTCTATGACTATTCAAGTCTTTTCATTGCATTTTCGAGCTTTTCATAGGATGTATATACAGAACAGCTATAGTAAGGACGAGTCGTTTGAGTTGAGATTTAGAAGTTTAATATAGCAAAATTGGTAACTAAACGTTTAAAGAGTGATATCTGTTAAGCAGACGGAAGCCAAGAAGAAAAAGTAGACGGAAGCTTAGTAAAAATTAGATGATACGAAAAGCAGACGGAAGCTTAGTAAAAATTAGATGATATGAAAAGGATACGAAAAGTAGACGGAAGCTTAGTAAAAATCAAACGATAGGAAAAGCAAACGGAAGCTTAGCAAAAAGCGGATGAAAGCTTAGAAGAAAAGCATACGGAAGCTTTATAAAAGTCATATGATACGAAAAGCAGACGAAAGCTTTGTAAAAATCAGACGATAAGAAAAGCAGACGGAAGCTTAGAAGAAAAGCAGACGGAAGCTTTGTAAAAATAAGACGATACAAAAAGCAGACGAAAGCTTAGCTAAAAGCAGACGAAAGAGAAAAGAAGATGGAAGTATCAGTTTGAGGTAGTTACCGAAGTCAACTAAATAACTGTTTCTTTAAAGATTCAAGAAGCAGTTGAAGACCGAGACTATAAACAAGAGGTCAAAGTCGGAGACTACATAACAAGAGAGATACATATATGCATACATACAGACACACAAATACACAGAATTTATTGTGCGATCATTGCTAGAGCGATATTGTTCTGTAACAAGTCGTATACACGATTCAAAGTTTGAAAGTGCTACAGATAGCCTGAAGAGGCTAAGTGTAAAAGAATACTGAGTGTAACGAGACCTGAAGAGGATCAGAGTAAAGAATACTTGTAAACGTTTGAGAATTAGTAAAATCTCGGAAGGTTATCTGAGGACTGGACGTAGCCCACGGTTTGGGGTGAACCATTGCACACAAAGGCACCAGTCAGGTAAAAGAGTTATTCAAGATGAAGGATCCTGGTGCATCAGTAAGAGTTATTCAAGATGAAGGATGACGAATCCATTGATCAAATGTTTGGAAGATTTCAAACAATCATAAATGGATTAAAGGCCCTTGGAAGAACGTACAACAATCAAGATCATGTTCGAAAGATTCTAAGAAGCCTACCAAGGAGGTGGAGACCGAAGTTGACTGTTGTACAAGAAGCCAAGGATCTAAGCGTGCTGAAGCTTGATGAACTACTTGGATCATTAAAGATTCATGAAGTTGAACTTGATGCTGAAGATAAACCCAGAAGGGACAAGTCCATAGCAATGAAAGCTGGACAGAAGAATCAAAAAATTCAAAATAAGGCTAAAAAGAACTCATCTAAGGCGCTAAAGATTGAAGAATCAAAGGATGATGATCTCAGTGAAACAGAATCTGAGTCAAGTGATGAAGATGATGAGTTATCTTTCATTTCAAGAAAGATAAAACGAATGTGGAAGAAGAAGCCCAGAGGAAACTTAACGCTCAGAAAGAACAATAAGGATGATGGAAAGAACGAGAAGGCATCCATCACATGCTACGAGTGTAATAAACCTGGACACTACAAGTCTGAGTGCCCGATGCTGAAAAGAAAGCCAAAGAAAAGTAGAGACAACAAAAAGAGCATGATGGCAACTTGGGAGGATCTGGATTCATCAGAATCAGATAAAAGTTCCGAAATGTCCGAACATGCAAACATATGTCTGGTAGCCGAAGATGAAAGTGATGAGGAGGTAATCTGATTATAAGAATTTACAAGATGCTTACTCGGAATTACTGGAAGATTCTCATGTCATTCTAAAACAGTATAAACTGTTGAAGAAGAAGTATGTGGAAAATATTAAGCATACAAAGGAAATAGAATATGAAAATGATAGATGATCAAAACAAGTAGAACAAATAAGAAAAATGGAGTCACAGAAAGAGCTGAGGAGATCAAACAGTTGAAACAAAGGATCAACAGTCTTTCAGCTGACCTAGCTACTTTCACTGAAAGTACTAGGAAGATGAATGATATGCTAGGGAAATGTAGACACCCTAGTGACAAAACT
>JAOQMR010000004.1:20326410-20345452 GCA_027563865.1 Erythroxylum pelleterianum
TCGGGAATGTCCCGGGACAAAAAAATTTTGTTTTCCGCACCGTGTCCATGTGATGGACACACCGGGATTTTCCTACAGCTAATGCCTCTTATGGTCTAGGATATAAGGATCTTTTAATTGATGACTGTAAAAGTAAACTTCTAAGTAGCTCTATTTATGAAATAAATAGTTATTTAGATGAAAGAAGAAAGAATTGGGCAACTTATGGATATTCGATCATAAGTGATGGTTGGAAAAATAGAAGACATGAACTTATTATCTATTTTTAGTTTATTTTGCTAAACGGACAATGTTTTTAAAGTCTATTGATGCATCTGACCATATTAAAAATGTTGGTACTATATTTCAAATATATGATGAAGTTGTGAATAAAGTTGGGCTAGCAAATGTTGTTCAATTCATTACTGATAATGGTTTTGCTTATAAAATACATAGAAAAAGATTGTAAATCAGGTATAATTATTTTTATTGGACTCCTTTTACTGCACATTGCATTGATCTGATATTGGAAAATAGAAGAGATGCTAAATATTTCCCTATCAATGATATTGTCATTATGCTATAACAAGGTTTGCAACTAATTCTTATCACTACGGTGTTTTGTTCTAATGAAGAAATAGTTAAAGAAATGTTTACAATTGATAACTAGATTGGCTCATAGTATGTCAGTTTTAATGATGGAGTTAAGATATTTAGAATTATACTAGAAGATCATGAACCTTGGTCCCATTGTCAATTTGTAATTTGAATTCTTGAGCCTATTGTGATAGTACTTCATATAGCTGGTAGTGATGGGAAGGTAACTATGAGTTATTTTTATGATGCCATGGAAAGAGCGAAGGAGACAATTAAGGTCAATATGAAAGATAAGTCTTCTTTATATACACCTTATCTTGCAATCAATAATGAGCAACGAGAAAGCCAACTTTACTCTTTATTGTTTGTAGCCGAGGCATTTTTTTAATCCCAATGTCTATTTTAGACCAAATTTTACAAAAAAACCTGAAGTTAATAGGAGAACAATATTAATTATTACAACAATTGTTTTCCATGAGATGAGACAAGATCTCCTAAGCTTATAATTAGAGGTGATGCTTCTAGTGATTTTTAGATGCCTATTGCTATTCGTCAAAGAGATAAGCTTAATCCAATTATATATCTTTTTTCCACCTTTGTTACTTGTTGGAAATTAATCGTCATTTTATTTTGTTTATAATATTAATTATGTTGTCTTATACTTCCTTCATAGGACCAATTCAGGGCTGGTGTTCTATAATTGCAAAAATTTGCAATTCGAATTATAAGTCAATGTGTAAAGGCAACATGGTTCCTTAGAGCACATTTGAATTCATCCATTTCAAGAAAAGTAATAAATTGGAATACAAAAGATTGAAAAACTTAGTCTTTGTTCAATACAACTTAAAGCTTTGGCAAAGGTATTTTACTATCATTGTTAAGTTGAATATAATTTCTTAATAATTTAATTTTATTAAGACTCTTAATAAAACAAGTAATTTTGTAGATCTAATTCATATTGACTATATTGATTTTTTGGCGGATTGGATTTCTGAGTAACTGAGTTTAATAAATAAGAGTGACTTCAAAGATAAGCTTAAATAGAAAGTATTAATATGTCATTTGTTGTAATGAATTTGAATGATGATGATGACGAGACTCTTCTTAATGATGAAGATATTGTACCAAATGAAAATTGGGGTCAATGTGATTTGAACTGATATTCGATTGAAAGAAATTCTAGGTTTTCATTTCTCTTCTTCTTTTAGTTTCACATATATTTGATGTATATGTTAAATTCTCTATATGCAATATGAATATAGTTATAAATGTTTTTGTTTCATGTTTTACTTCTAATAAGTTGTTTTCTTGGTATGAACTCTTGCTATAAATTGTAATACTTAGAAAGTTGTGGATATTTATTATTCTTTTGATATGATGTTCTGATGTAATATTATTTATTATATGATAAAATTATAACATTTTAAATACTTTGTACTATCCCTAATTTTATATTTTAAGATATTTTTATATTAATTATGATTATTATTTATATGTCAAATTTGTGGGAGGTAATAGAAATTAATAGATTATTAACATATTAAATTTTCATTATTATGATATTTAGAGATAAGGTAGATGTAAAATTATAAATTATATATTAAAATATATTAAGGGATTATTTTGTAATTTCAAAAAATTTAAAAAATATTTTATAAATTTAAAAAATTATCCAAAATAGAACTCAATATTTACCATTACTCATACATTATTGTATTAAAGTCAAATCTAATATCTACACCAATATATGGTATTGGGAACATTTCTTGCGAGTCTATTATCTTACTCATTCCACACCTAGGAAAATGATAAGAGAGAATAAGTAACAGCCACAATGAATGGGACCGCAAAGTCCAAACAGGAAGGAAAAAAGGTGTCGTCAAATCAAGTGTTGAGAAACCCTACATGCTGTTTTCCTTTGATTTTGGGTGTGAAGAAGAGCGAATATTTTTTTTAAGCGGCAAAATATGTGCATAGTTATCTGGATACATAAAATGGAAGAAAATGATAATGGATAAAAACGGGTTTAGGGAAAAAAAAAAAAAGAACAAAAGGAGAGCTTAATCGGGTCGGGTTATCGAGTGAGGTGATTTTTTTTTAAATTTTATTAACAAATTAGGCGTGTTTTATTCAGTTATCTTAATAAAGAAAATAAAGATGATCTGGCTGTGGTGACAACTTAAGAGGACCCACAGGGCACAACTCCCATTTATTTCTGGACTGTGGCATTGTCCGTACCATTGTCTTCTCTCGGCTTCCCGGTAGCCGGTTAGCCTCCAGATTGGTGCAACCTCCGACACACGTGTTTGCCTTCCCTCATATACAGAAAAATTACATTTTTTTAAATAACAAAAAGCAATTTTTGCTTTTTTTTTTAATTGAGAGAAAATGGAGAGAGCGAGAGAAAAGACTTGACCAATTGGAGGGTCCGAAAATGAAAAATCCTTGGTCATGTTGGTATCCTCCACTATCAACCAAATAATAGAAACAAAAGATGCCCAGATAGAGCATCTTTAATTTCTAAGAAAATAATAGCAGTGACATTCTTTGTCTCTAGCTTGTAATTATCATGCTCAGTGTTTACTTGTATTTGTACTATTGTCCTTCGAGTTTCGTATGTTGTCTACGTAACTATTAAGTCCGCCATGCGTCTAAAATTAAATGGTTTATTTTGGGGTTTATTGTACCCTGTCCTCTTAGTAATTATCAAGTTATAAATTATTTTTTTCCTAATGAAATTAATCTTATAAGAATTTTTTTAAAAAAAATACTAATACTATATACCAGGTACTCACTTCATTCATCAAAGTTATACAAAAAATAAAAAATAAGAAATGAAAATTATATAAACTAGATTTTCAATTTAAAAAACTAAAGTATACTAATTTAAAATTTTGAAACTATATTTAAGTTAAGAGATATAATCCTATAACTTAAACAAAAATAACAAAATCAGGAATCATCCTCCAGTAGTAGGGACCAATAAGCTATATTTTGATTCACAAAGGCTCAGAAAACATAAATTTTACTGGACCAGACAAGAAGTATCTCGTATGGCTGATACACATGAAGCCTTTGCTCGAGCTAGAAGGGCATCAAACATGTTGAGGCCAACGGATACCTATTTTATAGGTGACACTTGCCACTATAGTTAGTCTATTATGAATTACGGTTATTCCCAGAGTGAAAATAACTGCCGTATTCGCAAATGGACTCAGCATACTTTTTCCAAACCTTAAGCCATCTAATGGAAGGCTGTACAGTTTTCGTTTTCCATGTTCAAGCTCCACAAAGACAAATTTGTTAGAACTTGGACAAAGTAGGGTCGTAGCTAAAATGAAACTAAATATATTAAAGATAAAATAGACACATAAATTTTACGTGAAAAATCTCTAAATTAAGGTAAAAACTATGAGTAATAATAAAATAATTTTACTACTGAAAAAACTGGAGAATTATAAAGAAAAAAGCTAGACTAACAAAATATACAAATATTTTGTCTCTCTTTTCATTCACTCTCGTTTCTTTTCTCTGCTATTGGGATGAATTGCTCTCTTCATCTTCTACCTATTTATATGCAAGAGACGTGTGAGATGGTTGGCCATTTGACTAGCTATCCTTGACTTCTTTTTTTATTTCAACTTTGGTAGGCACTGAAACAGTGCCTACTATTTTTGACGATTCTCCTACTTGAAGATTTGATTGAAAGTCAATTAGATCTTCATACTATTCTTTCTACCTTGCCTTTTCATGTTGCTTATGTCTCTGCTAGACCACAGGAGGATCGACACTGTATAAATTTTGCCAATGTTGATTGCTTTTGTCGTAAAATCTGCCAGGTTGTCGATGGTATGAATTTTCTACATGTCCACCGTTCCTTCTTCCACCTTCTCACAAACGAAGTGATACTGAACTCGAATTTGCTTTGTTTTTGAATGAAATGCTAGATTCTTTGCAAGATGCAAAGCACTCTGACTATCACAATACAAAGTGATATTCTCTTGTTTATACCTAAGTTCTTCTAACAATATCTTCAACTATACTACTTTTTTACTGGCTTGTGTAGCTGCTACATATTCTGCTTCTATTGTTGATGTAGCCATAATTGACTATAGTTTAGAAACCCAGTTCATAGCCCCTCCAGCTAATGTGAACACATATCTAATAGTGAATTTACTTTTGTCAAGATCACCTGCATAATCAGCATTAGCATATCTTCTAATAGTAAAATATGATCCTTCATAACATAATACAACATCTGAGATTCCCTTGATACATATGAGAATCCTCTTAACTGTATTTCAATTCTCTCGACCAAGATTCACCATGTATCGACTAACCACTCCCACTACATATGTAATATCTGGTCTTGTACAAATTATAATGAACATCAGGCTCCCCACTGTTGATGCATACGGTACTTGAGATATATCCATCCTCTCTTCTTCATTGCTAGGACTCATACTTGAAGATAACTTGAAATTAACAGAAAAAGGGTATAAATTGACTTACAATCTTGCATGTTGAATCGTCGCAAGATCTTCTTCGAATAATTCTTCTAAAAAAACCAAATCTTTCTATTATTTTTGACTCGGTGAATTTGCATCCTTAGAATTTTGTTTGCTGGTCCCAAGTCCTTCATTTCAAATTCCCTAGCCAATTGTGCTTTCAATTCTTTGATACAATCATTGTTGGGGCCTACTACTAACATGTTATCTATATACAACAGCAAGACTATAAAATCATTTTTCTCAAACTTCTTGAAATATGCACAAGGGTCTGCATTCAGTCTGTTGTATCAAATGCTCATGTTGAAGGAATCAAATCTTTTATACCAACACCTCGGTGCCTGCTTTAAACCATACAGAGATTTGTTCAACCAACAAACCAAGTTCTCTTTCCCTTTTTCTTCAAAACCTTCTGGTTGGAGCATATAAATTTCTTCTTCAAAACCTCCATAAAGAAATGTATTTTTCATATCTAACTGCTCAAGACGCAAATCAAATATAACACATATTGCTAAAACTACTCGGAATATAGTGAGTCGAACTGTAGGAGAAAATATTTCGTTAAAATCAAGACCTTCTTTTTGAGCATATCCTTTAACTACCAATCTAGCACGATATCGTCCACTTGATCATCACCACTTCACTTGATCTTGTAAACACATTTATTACTAATAGGCTTTCTTCCTTGCGGTAATGACACCTATTCTTATGTCTTATTCTTATCAAGTGCTACAATTTCTTCTTGGATTGTTATCATCCACTAAGATGCATCTGAACTATTTATTGTTTCTTGAAGAGTTGATGGTTCCTCATCCTTAGTTAAAAAATAGTATGCAATATTGCCCTCCATAATATAGTCTGAGTGCCAACTCAGTGCTCTTTTTATGTGAGTTGATCTCTGAGTATCTACAACATCATATTCAACTGGTTCTTGCTCTTTGTGCTCTAGTGCAGCTTCATAAGAATCATTTTGATCAACTTCCATATCCACTTGTACTGTTGTAGTTTCTAGATTCTTTTCTACAGTGCTAACATTTTATACTTGCTTTCGATCCTTATCTTTCATGAAGATAACATCCTTGCTAATAACAATCTTGTAGGCAGTGGTATCCCACAGACAATACCCTTTGACACCTTTAGCATACCCTAAGAAAATGTATCTTCTAGATTTTGGATCCAACTTTGTAGTTTCTTAGGTATTGAACATCACATAGGTAGGACTTCTAAATATATAGAGGATGGAATAATCCACTGGTTTACCAATCCACATCTCCATCAGCTTCTTTAACTCAATTGTAGTTGATGGAGCTCGATTCACCATATAACAGGCGGTATTGACTACTTCTGCCCAAGATTTCGTATCTAAGCTTGCATTTCTCAACATCGCTCTTGTTCTTTCCAACAGAGTTCTATTCATCCACTCTACTACTCCATTTTGTCGAAGAGTATATGCCGTCGTGAACTGCCTTTTGATGCCTTCTTACTTGCAAAATTCATCAAATTCTTTACCAGCATATTCTCCTCCATTATCTGACTGCAAACACTTGATCTTCTTACCAGATTCGAGTTCCACCCGCACTTTGTGAAATTTGAAGATTAGAAACACATCTGCTTTCCTCTTGATAGGAAATACCCAACATCTCCTCAAATAATCATCTATGAATGATACAAAGAAATTTGCTCCTCCTAGGGACATAAATGGAGCTTGCCATATATCAGAGTGATCAATTATAGAATTTCTTTGCTTATGAACTTCGATGTGTTAAATTTCAATTGATGCTGCTTACAATATAATGCTCACAGAAGGGTAGTGAAACCTTTGTAAGACCTGGAAGTAGATTCTTCTCTGCAAGTATCTTTATTCCTTATTCTGAGATATTTCAAAGCTTTTTATGCCATGTCATTGCAGATTTGTCATTTGGACTAGTCACTGCAGCTGATGCTTCTCTTTCTTACAAAGTTTCTCCCTTTAGCATGTATAAATTTGCAGCTATATTCTTTGCTTTCATAAATACAAGTGCTCTTTTAACCACCATCATGATCTTGTTTTGAATCTCAAATCTGAAACCAAGATCATCTAGTTGTCTTACAGACAACAAAATCTTCTTCATACCCTCCACATGTCGCACTTTTTCAATAGTTTGAATTGTACCACCATACAACTTTAACTTGATGGTGCCAATACTAACAATCTTAAGAGCTTGATCATTACATCTGTACGTAGATCTTCCAGAGATAGATTCATACTGATGGAACAATTCTCTTCAAGAAGTCATATGAAAAGTAGCTGCTCAATCAAACAGCTAGACATCAGCAAATCTTCTTTTGCCTCCAATAGACATTGTTGCTTCATAAGCCATTGCGCTTCCAACATTTGAAGTGCTTGAAATGTTTCCTTAAGGAACAAAATCTTTCTTGTTTAGATTCCAATAATCCTTTTTCAGGTGACCTTTCTTTTCTTACCACAATTGTAGCATTTATAGTTTTTCTTACCCCTGAATTTTGATCTACCATGATTATGACTCCCACTTGGACCACGTTCCATTGATCTACCTCTCATCATCGCCAAGGCCTCCGCTTGTTGCAAACTTGTCAACCTATCCTCGTTGCTTTTACGCCGGCTCTCTTCTTCCAGAATAACAGCTGCAATGTCTTCGAAGACTAAAGTGTTTGTATTAATTGTTAAATTTATGACAAGTTGATAATATGAATCTGGTAAACTTTGAAGTAGAAGTTCCATATGTTCACTTATTGCTATTGTGTGCCCCAATGATGTGAGTTGCAAAAATAGAGTATTCAAAGTATTTAAGTGCTCCATCACTGAAGTGGATTATGCCATACATAAAGTGTATAGTTTCTTCTTTAGAAAAAATATGTTGTAGAGTGATTTGGCCTCATATAATTTTGTGAGTTGATCCCATATTTCCTTCGCAGTCTTCTTTTCTTCTATGCTAAAGTTAGGTGAAGATTAGCTACAACATTCCTATCCATCTCGTTCCACTTTTTATTTGTGACTCCAATTGGCTATTTACTAATGGCTGCCAGACAATTATCTTTCCTCAAGATTGCCTTTATCTTCAGCTTCCACAGTGAGAAATTGCTCCTGTTAAATTTTTCAATGTCGTACTTTGCCACTACTACTTCTATCACAACCGCTTTATCAATAGTGCCTTTAATAAGGTGAATAATATTCTAACTCATCTTTTGACGTGGAGGATCCACTCTTAGTGGCAACCACAAAGCATACAATAAGCAGATAAACACATTCAAGGCTAGCTCTGATACCACTTGTTAGGACTTGGACAGAGCAGGGTCGCAACTAAAATGAAACTAAAAATATTGAAGATAAAATAGACATATATCTTATGTGAAAACCCCTAAATTAGGGTAAAAATTATGGGTAAGGATAGAAAAATTTTACAACTGGAAAAACTGGAGAATTACAAGGAGAAAAACTAGACCTATAAAAATATACAAAATATTTTGTCTCTCTTTTCACTCGCTCTTATTTCTTTTCTCTGCTAATAAGATGATTTGCTCCCTTCAATAGGCAGGAGACATGTGAGATAGCTAGCCATTTGGCCAACTATCCTTGACTTAAAAAAAAGACTTTGGTAGGCACCGTTTTATGTATAGTCTCAAAGATTTCAATTACTCTCTTATGACTACGACCAAAGTTTTAAGTGAAAGATTGTAGGTTACATTGCAAATGATTTTGATAATTATAGATGATGTAAGATTAATTAAAAATATACATACATAATTACCATAAATTACGAATCACAAATTATAATATTACAATTATAAGGTGTAATACATAACATGAATCTTAGTTACGCGCCTAGGATTAAACGTGAAAGTGAATAAACGGAGAAAATGTGGAAAATATATGTTTTGCTTTTCATAAATTTAAACGAGCTTTTCGACGTCGAAACCTTCAAACTTTCTGATCGATCTTTACGAAAGTTGATCAACCGAATGTTGTTAACGTCTTTTTACATCTTTCTTAACTCGTGAATCTCTTAATGAGTCAAAGAATCCAAACATTCATGACTTATTTAAGCATAAGTAAGAGACCTTGGTGTATATATATAGTAACCGTATTGGGTCTCCCTATCACAAGCCTCATGAGTGTCTGAACTACTGATTAGGGTTCATTTTCTTCGTTAAACTTTAACTAATTAAATCAAATCCTTTATCGAACTACTTCTAATCAGATCAAATTCAATTCGTTTAATCGTAAATTTATTAAAATCGTAAAATTGTAATTAAATGTCCAATATCAAGAAAATAGCTAAAGGACCATAATTTAAAATTCTGATCAAAATATGTCTCTTCATGAACTTAAAACATGCATAACCTAATCAATAACTTATGAAAAAGGACGCTTCTAAAGTACGAGGAGTCCTACCATCATTTTCTTAATCCCCACTTTTAAAGCTATAATCATATTTTTATCACGCTCGAATTATGCTTTAGAGAAGTAAAAAAGAAAAGTAAATGAAACAAAGAGAGCCATATGAGAGGGCCACAGATATGTGCGCAGCGGAACAAATACACTAAAACACCCCTGTAAACATCAAGTCATCAAGGGACCACTTGTATTAAAGTTGAATCAGTCAGCCAGTAACTCTGATTCTAATCATGATTATCAGACCCATCTTCGATTTCTGACGAGTGATATGCATGTGTTTGTATCTTCCACGCTCCGACTTGGCTGTAGGGTAGCACTGAGCTTAACATCTCAATTGCTCCAATTTTCTCTCAACTTTGTACCTTCTGCTGGCCGGTAGCAGGAAAAGATTTTTTTTTCCAGTTTTATATTATCTTATTTCAGCTATTTATTTATGTGGGTCTCACGTTTATTTATATGAGATTCGCGTAGAGCTCACATAAATAAATGGCTGAGATTCATGTGACAGAATAAAACACCATAAAATTGAACAAAAGATCTAGACTCGCCGATAACTTACTTTATAATCAGCACTGATATGCAATATATCCCATAAAATATTATATATATATATATATATATATAAGTTGAATACAATACAGTTACATGAAGAATTGAAAGGTTCAGAAAATCGTTGATTCTTAAATTACGGTTTTATGACAACTAGTATTGACATAAGTTTCGCTATCATAGTGGTTATACGAAGATGCCCACACCAGCTTCTCGCCATTGGGACCCCTGACATCACTTTGTTTAATCCTGCTGCTCTGGTTTGAACATAAAAATTAGTCAGGCCTCACAAAGACTGAGCCTGAAATGGTAGTGTAAAGCCTTTTTGTCTTTTCTTGTTTGGATTTAGTTCTCGAGCAGGCTTGCGTACTTTTTCACTAACCAATAGCGGATTGGAGCAACCTGTTTTTATTAGGGTATTTTAATCTTGTGCTATTTATTTTTGTTGACCTTACATAATAAGATTTGATATAACATAATAAGAACGGGTTAACCAAAACAAGGATCTAATCCTCCCAAAATCAATAAATAAGGATACTTTTTCAAAGTTCATTTGGTATCTCGTACTATCATTTTCTTTTATCAACTTGTAGGAATTAGTGATCCTGGCAATGGTCACTCTCGCAAGCAGAGAAGAAATTACATAGGGACTTTGCACCAAAAAAAAGAAGTTACATAGCGACTTGGGGGTTACTGGGCCCCCAAGTTTTTTTAAAAAATTATTTTTAAAGATATAGTTATTTAAGAGTCAGTGGTGTATTGGACCCCTAAAATTTTAAAAAAATTAATTTTTAGACCCCCTATTTTAAATTCTTGGCTCCGTCACTACTCGCAAGTCTCCGTCTTGGAAAGTCTTTGTCAGCTTTAATGGCGGAGGCTGGAAGTAACCATATATATTGACAATTCCAAGCAACTTATATAATTTGCGACGGATAAACTAATCCTAATTTAATGCACCCAATTAGTTGGGCAGAAATTGATGATCCATCTTATGCCAGGAATATTCAATTGCCTGGTGTAGAGGCTATCTTGAGAGACTGGAAGAAATTGTTCCCTACGCTTGAAGTCTTGGTGGATAAGAGGAAAGAACTACGTAATCATCGCCCGAGAAGATTATTTAGGTGACATTTGGGTAACTTTCTTTTATTGAAGGAGAAACTGACATTTTTTACTACTATAAGGTTTCAAAGCGAAGGGGGGCAGCACTGACACAAACTCTCATCTGGTTGGTATATACGATTGTTAATATTTGTAGCGATAGTCTTTTCTGTTTACATAGACAAAAGACCCAATTGCACATATGTCATAATTACTTGTTGATAATAACTTATTAATTTGTTATTCTAAATATATCTGTTTATTAGTTATATCTTAATGCAACATGATACACTAAATTTGAACCAAAAAAACCTTGAAATACAACAAATAAGAATATAAAATGAAAAAACACTATTTTTAAAAGATAAAAACAAAATATTATAAAATGTATAAATAGAGCTTTAAATAATCTAAATAGAAGCAAAAACGTCGCGTAACATTGAAGGATATATTTGGTAAAGTCAAAAAATTGTTTCAACACACATTTTGAAAATACAAAAGCTTGCAAATTTTAAAGTTTTAATTGGAAATATGATATAATGGAACAAAGTAGTTTAAGTTAACATAGATAAAACAAAGTTAACTAATTACAAGGAGAGGATAGTTTGAACTCTTTTCTTTTTTCCCTACATAATTAATCATACCCTTATACAAATATAGACCTATAAATAAGTTACGTTGAATAGGATTTAACCAAAGTTTAATTAAAAAATTTTAAAAATTTGTAGAAACGTATATAATTTGGTGAGGATCTAAGTTTTTAAATCAAATTCAATCCATTAAAAAATTTAAATTGGAATATAACCTATAGGTAAAATTTATTGTGATATATATATTGACATTGATTTATAGCTTAGCACTTGAAATAGTCTGGAATTTGAATAAAAATACTTAATCATTTATTAAATAAAAATAATTATTAACTCGTTCTGAAATAAAAAAAGTAATTTCTTAATAAAATATTTATTAGAATATTACCTAAGCTATATTTCTCAATATTGAACTTTGTTTTCTCTACCATCATTACTTGAAGAAGAAAAATCATCATTTACTAATGATATATAGTAACTTGCTATAGATGAGTTTTAGCTCATGTAAAAAAAAATCTTCTTTATCCTAATGTTTTGAATTTTAGTGGTTCTTGTATGATAAAAGAAATAATAAAATTTTAATTTTAAGATTTTGAGTTTAAATATTTCTCAAATAATCTAGAAAAATAATAGCTTATTAATTTGTTTTTCTAAATATATTTATGTTATGGTTTTTATATTAATACAACATGATAAACTTAGTTTGAACGAAAACAAAAACATTGAAATAAGATAGATAAGAATATAAAATGCAAAAACACAAACCTTAGAAAATAAAAATGAAGTATCGTAGAAAATATATATCATACATAGATATATCAATCAAAAGCAGAGCTTTAAATATTCTAAATAGAAGCTAAAACGTAGCATAATATTGAAGAAAATGTTTAGTTAATTTAAAATATCTGTTTCATCACAACATTTTGAAAATAAAAAATTGCAAATTTAGAGTTTCCATTAGTAAAAAAATTATTGGAAATAAGATATAATGGAACAAATTAACCAGTCAAAATAGGTAAAAACGTTGTTACCTAATTATGAGAGGGTAGTTTAAACTCTTTTTTACATAATTAAATACATATTTATATCATATATACAGATTTAATTGGTTAGGCTAAATTGAAATTAACTGAAGTTTAATTTTAAATTTTTAAAATTTGTAGGCTCTTGTTTAATCTAGTTTATAAAATGGTTCTAATTTTTAAATCCAAAATTTGTTCATTTACAAAAATTTTAAATTTAAATATAACTAGTAAGTCTAATCTATTGTGACAAATTGAGATTGATTTATATCTTATCAATTAAAATCATGTGGAATTTGAATAGACAATAATTAATCATTTATTAAATAAAAATAACTATAAACTCATTCTAAAATAAAATATAATTTCTTAAAGAAATACTAACTAGAACAAAAACTAAGCTATAGTTCTCAATATCATACTTTTTTTATACCATCATCATTTGAAGAAGAATCATCATTATTTACTAATCTTAGTAACTTATTGTAGACAAGTCCCATTGTTTTGAATTTTAGTGCTTCTCATCTAATAGACGAAATAATAAAATATTAATTGAATCTTAACTTTAAGATTTTGAGTTTGAATTTCTCTCGTATAATATAAACATAAAAGCTTATTAATTTGTTAATCTAAATACATTTCCGTACTGGTTTATATTTTAATGCAACCTAATACATTTAGTCTGAACAAAAACAAAAGTGTTAAAATAAAATAAATAAGAATATAAAATGTTAAAAAACTAATCTTAGAAAATGAAAAACAAACTAATTGACCAAAAGGTGTTGGAATATATGTAAAAAAAGAGAGAGGAGGAATTGTCATCCTTCTCTCTAGCTATATTACCATTTGCCCTTGAAACTTTTTATTTTTGGAAAGTTAACTTATGCGATTGTTTTGTTGCTATCCTAGTACAAGCTCTTGGCACAACCCCTTGCAGGATCTTACCAACTTGGAAGGCCATTCAATGGCCTTGCAATCCCCTGGGGATGTTAGTGACGAAACAAATGGAAAGGCCATTCAATGGTCTTGCAATCCCACGGGGATGTTAGTGACAAAGCAAATGGAGTAAACCTTTCCTAGGAAGAGCTCCCAATGCTAGCTCTTGAAGTACAAAGTGTCAAGAATGGTGCAGTTTCTGCTCCAGTGAATCAAATTGTAGGAAATGTCAAATATAGGGAATCTTTAGGTAGATGGCGTTCTCACACCACCTACGAATTTATTTAAATCTAGAGCTTTTATGTTGTTGATTGAGCATAGGGTTAAGGTTGATATTGATTTTACCGCAAGTGCACGGCGTAGCTATAGGCAATATAGGCAAGTACGGGTCGATCCCACGAAGATGGTAATTACTAGTAGTTACCCTTTTTCTATTATCTAGCCTAAGAATCATATTTTGGTTTTTAAGAAAAAATATAACTAGGAAAATAAAATAATTTAGGACTAAACAATTTTGAACTAAGAAAAAGTAAAATACAAAGAAAAATCAATATCAAATAGTAGTGTCTAAGCTATGAATCCCCTAGGAATCACTAAATTATTAACCTTTTATCATGTAACTATAATATTGATTATTAAACCATGAAAATTTCTATCTTATCTTAATAACTTTCTCGAGACTATTAACAACTAATCCATCAGTTGACTAATAGAAATATTTCTAGTTAAAACCCCCAGGATTGCATTATCGATTTATGAATGCCTTTATTAGGTTTGACCCTAATTCAAAGGATTTATGATGACCTATCTCTAGGTTTGCATGCAACTCCTTCCAATTATGATAGATCTATTCGTATAAGAGTATTTCTCAATCTCAGTCATATGAAATCAAATTATACACTAATGTTTTAGATATATCAGAATAAAAGTAAAACACATAATTAAATCACAATAAATCAATCAATATACTTGCATTAAATAAAAGATTAAACCATATTGTTGTCCCAAACTAGGTTTCATCACACGTAGAGAATAAACTTGTTTAGTTACTAAAAATGGAAAATGAAATCAAAGATAAACATGAAGAAAAACTAGGAAACAAAGGAATCATAATTTGAATCTCTCTTTTCCTTTTATTGATTCTTCTTGCAAGTTTGGACTTGTTGTAGCTTTCTATTGGATCTCTTGATATTAACTTTGTGTTTTTCTCATCTCTTGATCAAAATCATCACCTCTCTAGGTGTCAAATGTCTTAAAACTGTTGCAAAACTTATCTCTCTTTAATTTGCCTTCACTCACGTCCTTTTATAATAAAATTTAAGATTTTTGGGATATACACAGTCACTTACACTAGCATGTGAGAGACCTATATAATTAAAAACTCCTCAATTTGCAATTTCACACTAGCATAGAGACTTACATGGGCAACATATATGGTCGTGTATCTCAGTATACATAGCTGTGTATCTCTATATGACCAAAAATAAAATTCTTCAATCTTTACACATTTATAGGGACTTACACTATCTTTACACATAATCGTGTAGGTCCTTGGTTGCTTTAAATCTTCGTCTTAAGCCACAGTTTCATCCAAATTCTTCTCCTTTTGATCCATAAAGGCAATTATAACCTATAAGTGTATTTAGAGAGAATTAAGTAAAAGATATACAAAAAAACTATGAAATATCAAGCAAAATATATTAAATATAGGTATGTAATTATAGCTAAACATACATTTATCAAACATCCCCACACTTAATATTTTACTTGTCTTTAAGAAAATCATATCAAATAGTATTGTCTAGGTGATGAATTCCCCTAAGAATCATTAAATTATTAACCTTTTATCATGCACTTATAATATTGATTACTGAACAGTGAAAATTCCTATCTTATGTTAATAACTCTCTCAATATTATTAACAACTAATCCATCGGTTGATTAATATAAATCTTTCTAGTTAAAAACCCTAGGATTGCATTATCAATTTATGAATTCCACTACTAGGTCTGAACCTAATCTAGAGGATTTATATTAGCCTATCTTTAGGTTTACATGTAACTCCTTCCAATTATGGTAAATCTATTTATACAAGAGCGTTTCTTAATCTCAATCATATGAAATCAAATCATGCACTAAAATTCCAAATATATTAGAACAAGAGTAAAACACATAATTGAATCACAATAAATCAATCAATATAATTGCATTAAATAAAAGATTAAACCATATTGTTATCCCAAACTAGGTTTCACCATACCTAGACGCTAAGCACATTTAGTTGGTAATCATAGAAATTGAAATCAAAGATAAACATGATGAAAAACTAATAGAAAACAAAGGAATCATAATTCTAAATTTTCCTTTTTTCTTCTATTAAATCTTCTTATAACTTTGGATTTGATGTGGCTTTCCATCAGATCTCTTGATGTTAACTTCATGTTTTCATTGTCTTTTGATCAAAATTGTTGCTTCTTTAGGTGTCTTACGTCACAAAACTGTTGCAAAACTCAACTCTCTTTAATTTGCCTCCACTCACGTCCTTTTATAACAAAATTTAAGATTTTTGGGATATATACGCTCACTTACACAAACGTGTGAGAGGCCTTGTGTAATCACAAACACCTAAATTGATAATTTCACATATGCACATAGACTTAAATGGGCAATATAGACAGTTGTTTATCTCGGTATACACTGGCATATAACTCCATAAGACTAGACCTAAAATTCTTTAATCTTCACACAATTACAAAGACTTACATTGTAACATCCCGGTCCCAACGGGAAGGGTAACATGGGAATTTTGAGTGATCAGTGAGGGGTTCGAAGATGTAATTACTTATTCATTCATTATGTGACATATTTCTAATGTGATAAATGACATTGTTGCACATGAAATGATTGTACATGCATACATTGACATTCCCGGTTTAACTGGATTAACTGCAATTGATTGAGAATCTCGAAAATTTGGGGTCATTGATTGAGAAAAAATTATTTGGAGAGTGTCATTAGTGATTTTCTAATATTAGAAAATTTCAGTGAATTTTTTATAATTTTTCGAGGTTAAAACCCGGACTAGGAAAAAATATCGGGTGTCAGACCAATTGGTCAGTAGTAATGGAATTGACTGCATATGGTACTAGACTATAGACATATGGCTATAGGGATTTAGGGACAAGTGTTAAGTGTTGGAAATTAGACTAGAATTGATTAATTAAGAAGGTTGTTTATAGGCTTGACACATGGCATGCCAATAGCCATGTATTTAAGTAGTTAACCTAAGCATGTCTTCATGAAGCTTCTCTTCTTGCTCTCTCCCACGATAATCTCTCTTTCTAAGCTACTTGAAGTGTATTTTGAAATCTTTTTCTCTTCTTCTTCGCGGATCATCTTCTTTCTCCTAGACTTGTGATTCCTTGAGCTTAGCCATCATCTTCTCTTGGTTTACTTGTCACCTTGCTCTTGTTTGCTTGCTTTGAATCTTCTTCTCTCACCCTTGAAAAATGGTGGTCGATGGTGATGAGTGAGAGTTGATCTTAGTGTTTTCTTGAAGTTTTTGGAAGATTAAAAGGTTAAATCAAGTAAGTCTTATGCTTTGTGTGTTGAATCTTGCAAAATTGAGGTTAGAATTGAGGATTTGATCATGTTTGCATAAGGGTCATGTATGTGTTTTAATTGAAGCAAAGAGTTGTTCATGATGTGTTATAAGTGTTGTTATTGTGTTTTGAGTAGTGTATATGGAACCTTGATCATGGAAAAATATTGAGAAAATTAGTATATTGAAGAATGAATAGAAAATGAATTTGGATGAGTATATGTATGACCATGTCTTGATTGAGGTTTAAGAGAGTTTATATGGTGTTTTTGATTGTGTTCATGATGGATCATAAGTGGTTCATAGTGGATTACTTGAGGTTGAATTGAGACTTGGATGATAGATGAAGGATAGAATCTATGTGCAAAATCTGGAAATTTGTAATAGTTTGAATATGGAATGAGTTCCAATTGTATAGTTGAATTGCTTATGTGATAGTCTAAGTGAATTGAGGGTTGATGTCAATGGAACTAGAAGTGATGAATTGCCATTTTTATGCATATGATGGTTATGAATTTTATTGTGAAGAAACCAAATTGTTAGTGTGAAGTTAGAAAATGGAATGATGATAGTGTTGTGAATGTTTGGATATGATTGTGGTTTGAAGTGTTTTATGGCTAATTGAGAGTACTAATGGTGTATGGAGGTTGAAGTGTAATAGAAATGCTTGTGTCATTTTGAATTAATGATGGTTGAGATTGAAGTGTTTAGGAAGTGGAATTTAGGTATGTTATGAAAGTTATGAAAAAGAATGGAGAATTTGGGAAAAATAGGCTAAAATGGAGACTTGAAGGGAAATGGCATTAGATTGAGGTTTATGTTTTAATGAATTGATTTGAGGTAAAGAATTGAATGTTGGAAGCTTGGTAGTGTATTTGATGAATAATTGAAGGTTGGAAAGTTAGGAGAAATTTTAGAAAAAAATGTTGGTTTATCGTGTGTCCGTCAAACGGACACTAATGTCGTTTAACGGACAAATTCGGGAGAAATTAGGGTGCTTCATGGTTGCATGTCCGTCGAACGGACATGGAGGTCCTTTTAACGGACAGGTTCGGGTGAAATAGTGTTCCTTGTGTGACTCATGTCCTTCAAACGGACACTGATGTCCGCTTAACGGACACATTCGGGTGAAAATGCCATATTTGGTGATTCATGTCCGTCGAACGGACATAGAGTTCCGTTTAACGGACAGATTCGGGAAAGATTGGCATATTGACGAATTCATGTTCGTCGAACAGACATGGAAGTCCGTTTAACGGACACTCTCGGGTGAAATTGGCATATTTGGTGGATCTATGTCCGTTTAACGAACATGCTTGGTCAACTTTGAGAAATTGGACTTTTGACTGTTTTAAAGGCTAAATTGGGTTATATGGTCTTCATGTGAGTTATAGGTCTTGATATTTTCTTTCTAATGGTCTATGATGGGAATTAATCCAAAATGTGTAGTGAAAATAATGGAAGTGATGGATTGGGAATCCGGGAATGGTCATGCATGCATTGTATATCTTTTCTTTTAATCATGTGCATTACTACATTGACATTTATGCAAAATTATAATGGATAAATGCATTGTTTGTTTTAGAGGAATAAGTGGAACGTCATCGTTCAGATGTTGCTGGACGTTCCAGGCATTAGCTTTGGAAGCAGCGGTGAGTAACCTAAACGGTCCCTCTTAATTGTTATTATTGTTTTGAATGGATGCTTGAATGATTGAATGAAATGAATGTATTGATTGAATGGGATTG
>JAOQMR010000004.1:20348766-20361994 GCA_027563865.1 Erythroxylum pelleterianum
ACTTAGCTCCGAACCTCTATAAAATCAGTGTTTGATCTTCTTCCCTATCCTTTGCTTTTAATTTGCTTAATTTATTTCTGTGTGAATTAACTTCTGATTTTTGTTGTAGAAAATACGAAAAATTTTAAAGATCTATTAACCCCCCCTTCTAGATCGTTTACAATTAGGTGATGTAAAAATGATTTTGGAGTTAGCTAGAGCAATAAAATGGTGTATGAAGTTAGTGTAGAAATTAAAGAATAAAAAAGTGGTATGCTTTGTTTTCTGTTTCTTCACTGTGCATGAAAATATATATATGTGTGTGTGTTTACGTGGGTAAGTGAAAACTTTAAGAATGATCAAGGAAATGGTTTTTGAGTTGAAGAGTAGTTGTAAAATGAAGGTCTGAGATGGGAATGAGTGTATAAATGATAGTTAGAGGAAGAGAGTTAAGGAAAATGCAGTGAATGAAAATGCAGTGAATGGTGAATGCAGAGCATGAAAAAGTCAACTACTGATTTTTGTTTTTCTTGATGATTTTGTTGGAACTTGGGTAAATTTGCTATTTTAAAGGTAGAGTAAATTTTGGTGAATGAGTTTAGTGAAATGGAGTTGAAATGACTAGAATAAAAATAGAAGTTTTGGATTTTGAAAAAAATGAAAGTCTGAAAATCCTAGGAATGACTAGTAAGAGAGAGTTAAATTTTTGATCTGAATTTTGGTGAATTTACTGTACTGATCTAGGTAGATTTTCACAAAAATGGTCTTCATTAAATTTTTAGATCTTTCTTTTAGCTTTCCATTTATATAAAGTTTCTAAATTTTGAAGCTCTGGATCAAAAGTTATGGTGGTTTGAAGTTGAGATGTCGGTGAAGAAGAAGAAGTGGAATTGCATCGTCGTGCTTTTGAGGTTCAAAATGGATGGACGACGGTGACTTTTAAGCATAGTGAAAATGCTTTGTTGTGCTTATAAATGGGAAAATGCACCGTCGTGCATAAGCACGATCGTGCATTTGAGGTTTTCCCTTTTCTGAACAGTCGTGCTTCTTTTGACCATTACTTCTTCTATATACCTCCAAATGACTTAATTCATGAACTATTGGATTTGTAAGACATTTTTCTACCTCATTACAAAAATTGGTAGCATTCTTAATTGTATTGAAAAAGATTGATTGAACGAAAGTAAGAGAACCTGTTGGTGTTGTTTTACTAAACGTACTTTAGTGTTTTGATTATATCTGGATCTATAGGATTCCAAATGAGATGATTTTTATTTGGAGTAAACTAGAGAAATAGGGATACAAACCATATGACAAAGTCTAATTGTGATTCAGTCTCTAAGATGTTCAAATTCTGAATGGAAATTGTGCATAGTATATTGTTTTTGAATATGAACAACCCAAAAATGTTTAAGGTATATCTTCCGAATTACTGAACCAAATTGAGTAATTTTAGTGTCAATAGAAACATACATTGAGGAATACTTTCCTAAAATAGAGTAAGACCAAATTACATCGTTTTCACCTTCTAATTGAACGTGAACAGTAGACTCGAAGGTCTGAAATTTTGAAGAATTTATAAGAAAAAATGAGAGTTTTGATAATGTGTCATCATGTAATGTTCGAAAAACATTAATGAGTGACTTGCTGGTATTAAAGTACCAAAGAAATGTGT
Source organism: Erythroxylum pelleterianum (assembly GCA_027563865.1). NCBI lineage: Eukaryota > Viridiplantae > Streptophyta > Magnoliopsida > Malpighiales > Erythroxylaceae > Erythroxylum > Erythroxylum pelleterianum. The sequence continues at coordinate 20,350,421 of JAOQMR010000004.1, forward strand.
TTAGTGGAGATGAAGTGGTCCATATGATTAAAGTTGTGATTCAAAAAGAGAAGTAAAGTGTATCTAGTGAAAATGAACGAGAAATGAGTTATTATGAAAGCAAGTGATGCCAAAAAAAAGAGAATGTGATAAAAGGTGAAATTTGATAATATACTTGGGATTTTCATGAACATGCATCGTACATATTCCATATACATACGTGTGCATAAATTAATGCTTATAATTGTGCAAAGTTATTAATGTGTGTGTGCAATGTGTGTATTGTATAAATGGGTTGTGCAGGTTAAAAGTCTACATTCAGACGTTTCCAGAATTTGGAAGCAAATGCTAATCTGGAGCTCACTATGAGTAAATCGAGATGGTCTCACTACATTGATTGTTTTTGTTTGAATTTTGTATTAATTGACTACTGGATGATGATATGAATATGAATGATTGTGTTGATTCCGGACAAAAGGTCCGATGATTGTGATATTTGATTGGGATATTGAAGTACTACTTGTATGTGAATGAGATGAAATAAATGTACATAATATGATTGTTAAATGTTAGACCACGGTCTGATGATAAATGTGTTTGAATATGCATTTGCATATGAATGAAAGTGTGATTCTCAACTTTAATGTTGAATGCCGGACTAAGGTCTGATGATATGTGAATGTGAGTGAATGAGAACATGCAAATATAACTGAGGCGTTCCATTTCATGAATGCGTGAAACATAATGGCAATTGTGACCAGAGTAGCCACCGATCAGAGCTTAAAGCCCAAAGTGGAAAAAAGAGCCTCGTGCTCAAAAGTGATTGAGAGCCTAAGGCTCACTTTGTAAAATGAGCCCTGTATCCCCATCGGATAAGGGACAGTTAGTAATGAGCCCGGTATCCAATGGATACGGGACAGTTTAGGCTCTCGGTCACAACAAAGTAATAAATAGAAAGTGGGATTCATCTGCACTACATATGTATAATACGAATGACTAAAGTGTATTGAGTGTGAAATGTTAAATGATGTGAATGTGAATTAGTGTTATGTGACTGGGTGAGCCATCGATGATGGTCACTCACTGAGTTCACAAAACTCACCCAAAATTTGTAAAAAAAATTTAGGATCAGAAGAATACCCAGTTAGGCAAACGGGAGTATCCCTACAGCATACAAGTAAGGGATAAAGGTCAGGATCAATTCGCATCTGCATTGTACTTCTTTATTTTCATATTGAATTGTATATATTTTGAAAATTTTTTATCGAATAATGTATTCATAAATTTTTGCACAATGTGTATACAAATGTATTTATGTTGTAATGTAAAGATATTATGACAAAAAAATGTTTTGTTTTTGAATATGGGCCCAAATGGTTAATGAAATTCTGATGATTTGAAAAATGTTGGTAACTCTTGTAAATGGAAATATTTATTAAATAAAGTATGGGCCTGAATTTGAATTCCGATTTCTGAGCACGCGTGTGATAATATTATGAAAAAAATTGTACTAAGTTTCGAGTGTCTAAGTATCTAAATGAGTATATTAGCATGCCACCCTCGTAAGCCACGGACTCGAATATCAATGAGGATGTAAGGTACGTGTCTTACAAAAGTGGAGTGCTACATATGACAGCCTATCTCTACATTTTCATGAAACTCCTTCCAATTATGGTAGATCTATTCATATAAGAGGATTTTTTAATCTTATTCATATGAAATCAAATCATGCACTAATATTTTGGATGTATTAGAATAAGAACAAAAAAACATAATTGAATTGTAATAAATCAGTCAATATAATTTCATAGAATAAAAGATCAAGTCATGTTGATATCAAAACTTAGGGTTCAAAACACCTAGACACTAAATAATTTTATTTACTACTTATAAAAAACAAAAACAAAGACAAGTTTCAGAAAAGTAATAGAAAACAAAGAAATCATAATTCTAAATCTCCCTTTTTCTTTTATTAGATCTTCTTGAAAGTTTGGATTTGATATTGTTATCTAATAGATCTCTTGATGTATTTTTTGTTTTTTCATTGTCCCTTAATCATAATTATCACCTCTGTATTTGTCTCACAACTTAAAATTGCTTAATAACTTGGCACTCTTTTGTTTGCCTTGGCTTACGTCTTTTTATAGTAAAAACTAGGATTTTTGGGACGTATATGTTACTTATAAAGCCGTGTAGGTAACATATTAATCCAAAAACATCTGAAATCATGACTTAACATGTTTACAAAGACTTACATAGGGATATATACGACCATGTATCTCCAAGTTACTTCAAATCTTTGTTTTATGCCACAATTTTATCTAAATTATTCACTTTTTGTTCTAAGAATTACCTATAAATGCACTTTGAGCAAATTAAGTTCCAAAATAGAATAAAATTATTTAATAATTAAGTAAAACATGTTAAATATGGGTGTATAATTATAGTCGACTAAGTGTCTATTAGAAGGCATGGCCAAGGATATTACAAGCAGAACCTCTGTTCGAAGCTATAGGGTGATAAAGAAATTAGACAATGACTCAAAGACTAATATAATAGGCTTTGATTCATCAGTTTTAGCCCTTAGATAAAAGGGCTAAGGGTATAGACTCAAAAGCATCTTCATTGGCCATGGACTACTGAATCAATTAGATAATCAAGCGCTTACTTCACCACTTCTAAGACTGAAAAGAATGATAGAAGAATAGACTAATGCTACTACTAATGCTATTGCTACCTGCTCCTTTCCTCCTTCGATACATTCCTAATCAAAAATGTGTTGCTTCCACTAAAATATCTATCTATTTTATAGTAAAATTGTAGCTTCCTCTTAAAATTGCTATTCTGCTTACTGCCATATTACGTAAAAATGAAAAAAATGAAACAAAAAATAGAAGGAAAGGTAAATGGCAATCAGACTAGCTTACAGGCCAACATCTTTAAAGCTTATCTGACTAAGTTCCATCCTTAATTCACTAAGGCAAACTACTTTCAACAATTTCTTTGAAGAGAAAAATTCCATCCTTTTATTAAAAAATTGATAATTTTCTTTTCCTATTTTCTTACTGACTAGCTTATTCCTCAATTGATCTTGAATGCGAATTTAAAAAATATTTTTAAAGATATCAATTGTAACTAAAGCAATTTCCTTTGCTACTAACCATTAGAGTCTATATGAAATTTGAGTTACCATTCTTGTAGTTCCTATTGCTCGCTTTGGAAGAAAAATACTTTTATCTTTTTTATTAAAGATATTTCCTATCTCTTCTCTCTTGACTCTTTTATAAGATCCTCACCCAACAAAAAATTGACTAAACAAGGTTGGTTGTTCAAAATTTCTCTTTTAGTCAATTCATTTGTTAGTTGTCAGACATTAAGTGAGGGCAGTTGGTTTTAAGCTATTCAATATAACTTTTTTATTAGGAATTTATTTGAGGATGAGCTTTCATTCATTCCCTTTCCTTTTGGAGATCTAATCAAAAGTTATTTTAAAGACCTTAAATTTCTAACCTAAGGAAGCAAACTAGTAAAGGTCGACTTTGACTTAAGGGGTAACATACCTAATAGAAATGAATGCAATATGGTTGATTTGATTTCCTTTCTTATTTTTTATTCTTCTATTATTTTGTATGAAAAGTATTCATACCATTAGGAGTAGAAATAGATAGATAGATAGATAGATAATATTTAGCTTTAAGGACACTTTATTTACTAGGAGAGTGGCTAAGCTAATTTTCTTTTAGATTGGTTATCCTTTAGAATCCAATTTCGATAAGCCCATAAAGTGAAAGTCATCAAGCCAGTCTTAAACAATGTGTAGTGTACCTTAAAGTTATGTCTTGGTATTTTGAATTGACCTCATGGTACCTTGAAGGTATGGTCTAGTCTTTTGACTTGATCTCATATCATATACTTCTTATGTATATTCCACATACACAACAAGATGTACAAGAATTTATTAATGAATGTTCCGAATTATTACAAAAACAATTAATAGCACTAAGCACTAGTAAACATTCAGCCCCAGCCTTCTATGTAAATAATTATTCCGAACAAAAACATGGAAAAAGAAGAATGGTAATTAACTATAAAGAATTAAATAGAGACTATAAGTGATGCATATAAATTACCTAGAAAAGACTATATTATAAGTAGATTAAAGGGACGTCATTAGTTCACTACACTCGATGCCAAATCAGGTTATTGGCAATTAAGACTACATGAAAATACCAAACCATTAACAACCTTTACATGTCCACCACAAAAACATTACCAATGGAATGTACTACCTTTTGGATTAAAACAAGCCCTTGGTATTTATCAAAGATTTATGGATAACAATTTAGAAAGATTAGAAGAATTTATATTAGCCTATATTGATGACATTATTATATTTTCAAATAAAGATAAGGAAGTTCATTTAAAAAATGTAAAAAAGGTTCTCACTAGATGTCAACATAAAGGACTAATTTTAAGCAAAAATAAAATTAAATTAGCACAACAAAATATTGAATATTTAGGCATAGAATTTCATAATGGATTCTTAAAATTACCACCAAACATCCTTGAAAAATTACACCATTTTCCTGACAACTTAAAAAACATAACTGAAGTTTAAAAATTCCTTGGATTACTAAAGTATATCTCTAATCAAAGGTTTCTTAAAGATTTAGCTAAAGAAAGAAAAAAGTTACAACTTAAATGTAGTACAAAAACCCAATGGATATGGACAGAAGAAGACACCTCAACGGAACGTATATTAAAAAATATTTACAAGTACGTACCAGCGGTATATAAATATAATGATAAAGATACACTACTAGTACAAATTGATGCAAGTATGGATACATGGGCTGGATGCCTTTTGGCGCAATCACCTAAGTCAAGGAATTATCTCTTATGAAAATATGTCAATGGGAATTTTAATCCCATTGAAAGGAAATATCCTATCCATGAAAAGGAAACACATGCATGTATTAAAACATTAAGAAAATGGAAAGTTGATTTATTACATGTCGAATTTCATATTCAAACAGTATTTTTGTGGATTTACTAAACATAATATTAAAACAAGTTACAATCAAGGACTCTTAATCAGATGACAATTAGAATTAAATCAATATAATTTTCAAATACATCATATAAAATCTTCTGCTAACAGTCTTGCAGATACATTAACCAGAGAATGGAAACAACTATCCTCAGCATGAAGGATTCACTCAATAAGAAGGAAATTGAATTATTAGACCTACAAAAACAAGTGGGAAGTGTAACTAAAGAAATTAATCATTTAAGAGCAATCATTGCCCTCCTTGAAAAACAACTATTTACTGATCAACCACCAAGTGTACGATCAACCATCCAACCGATCACTCCTCAACAAATTACCCAAATAGCTTTACCTAACATTCCCGAACATACTATTCCAACTACCAATCCATTATCAAACCTAGCTACACCTATCCCAAGAAAAAAAGAAGATGATTTCAAAAAATCCAAAGTTTATGTCATATTCAATGGACCCATGGCTGGAATATATGATGAATGGCATAAGGTTGCCATCCATATTAACGGTAAACCCTCAATTATCCATCAAAGCTATACAAATCGCATTGAAGGAAAAAAAAAGGCCTTGGCTAAATTCAAAGAACCATCATTAAGGCCCCATTATTAAAGAAAGCAAAAGCAAAAGTAGGAAAAGCGGATTTGAAGAATCTACTCTTGTTGGTGGCCGGCTGATGGCCTATATAATTGAAGGTAATGGCCTATAGGTGGCTGACATTATTTATTCTTCAATGATAATATCTTTGGATGAGTTGTCTTCTTTATCCTTTTCTTTTTGTGATGTCAAGGAACATTTTTTACATTGATGATGTAAATATTGATGCAGTTGTTGACAGAGAGCTTGATTCCACTATTCTGATAGTTCACTAAATACTCCAGACAAAGTTGAAAAAGATTTTTCAAAATTCTTTATTAGCTGGAATGATTCGGTAGAGATAGGTGTTTTATATGCTGAGGTGATCAACATATTTGCTCCTTTGTAGTTTAATTTGATTAAAGATTCTAGGGTAATCTTTAGACATTGTTGATAAACTTCCTCTATGCAATGTAGATTGAACTGATTAATCAGATCCCAATCAAATCATATTTAGGAGGGTCATCTATTGGTAGATACACGCCGTTGCTAATTCCAATTTGTATATATGCTATTCGTGATAGCTGAACTTCAGTTTCTTTGAGACCGTATACTTTTCTAAAGATAGGATAGTTGCTAAAAACCTTGATAAAAATTTATCTTTCCTTAGCAAACTGTTCCTTGTAGGTTTTGACTGCTAGGACAAATCCTGCTGGGAATTCTGAAAGAGTGTTTAAATTAGTTAAATAAATAGTGTCTACTAATCCACTTTTAAAAAAGAGGTAATTAGTGAATGCATCAGCACCTGGAAATATAATAACTTTTGGTGCATATCGTCCATGGTTTTGATGATAGTATTGGAATATTATTTTAGTCTTCTTTCTAGTCATTGAGTACTTGAAAGCAGTCATAGAAGATTTCAGAAGTAATCTTTTTCATTTCTTCCTTGAGAGCTTTGGTAGGGACGACATTTATTTTCTTCTTGTTGAAAGGTTTTCATTTTAGCTAGGTAATCTTGCATAACTAATCCACCTACTTGTGTGAGATTGGATGCCTTTTATAAATAGAAAAAGTTAAAGTGAGGTTAATATAGTAAAAAATTATAGAATTTTAAAACATGTGATAAAATGTCAGTCTTCCAAAGGAGTTCTTTGTTTCAGTCTCTTCTCCTTTAATCATTATTTTTTTTCTTGAACGAAGAGAGCCTTGGGTTAATGAATCCTATAATAAAGCACAACTCTTAAAAGAAAACTAAATACAGTTTTGAGTAGTTCCAAAGATTTTTATAAGAGGTAGAATAATTCTAGCTGTAACAAAGATACAAAAATGAGTTTGCATCTTAAAATTTCTTATTTAACAGTAATCTAGTTTGCATTTACTGATTTTACTTTTTCACGCCACTCAATGATGGAATCAACTTCGAGAATTAAGAAAATTAATTATAAGCATCTTCCCTTTACAAATGATTCAAATTTATAAAGTTAAATATAAAGTATATTCAGTCTATCGTTTCGTCGAGATCTTTCGATTCCTTTTTCGTCTAATGTGAAGTATGTCCTTGACGGAGTGATCCATCAATTCTTTCCCTACAAATAATTACTATTTCTCTAATAAATTGTTCGTGATAGAATAGAAACATATTGCTTCGATGACGAAGACACAAGAAGAAAAATGTAAAGAAACATACTTGGAAAGCTCGTGGTTTGTTGTGAAACTTTTTACGTAAAGAAAGTGTCAAAAACAGTTGTGTCTAAGTTAATTATAGTTTTTTTACTTTTTCTTAATTTACTAATACTATCTATTCTTTTAATATTATATATAATTGCAGCTTTAGAAGTGTAGAAATATGACCTATGATCTCCTGAATTGTTTCTTTCTCAATATATGCATGACCATAAATTTTTGCAACGATATTTAAAATATATACACGTTAATCATGGATCGTGTCTGGGTAAGATTTTCCAATTAATTACCTCCTGTCCTGTCAACTTCTATATAATTCCTAATTCGACCAAACCTAAATTTCAACTATATTTTCCAATAATAATATTGCTAGTAAGTGGTGCTCACTTTAATTTGATTAAAGTAGAATGATGAAAGTGTCATCCTATTTTGAGGTTATACTTTAATTTGATGGGCGAGTTCAAGTAACTTATACTTTACGTTTATAAATGTAAAAGAAATGCATGCCTTGCATGATCTAGTACTTAAAGTAAAACCCTTGAAGCACAATTTTGTTGTTAATGAGAGGAAACAACTATAATTTGATGATATTATCATCTTCGCAAGATCTAACGAACTTAAAAATGATGAAATGAATACAACAAGCTGAAATTTTAAATTTTTGGTTCAAGATTTTAGGTGCTATTTACCTTTCTCAAAAGATAAATGCATGCAATGTCCATATAATTACAAGCTATTGTTTACAACTGGTGACTCCGCAAATGATACAAGAGTAGAATAACGAATCTCATCCCATGAAACCACATAATTTCGTTAATAATATTTTGGCCACCACACATACATACCAAAAAAACCATATCAAAATGCTACCAAGAAAATGGTAACACAGAAGGTTCAGACAAGCATACATCTCGTTTAACACCAAGAAAATCCAAGAACACGGGGAGCCTAAAAATAGTTGCAATAGGTGTAACATAACATACTGACGTAACTCCAGCCTTTACATCCGTAAATTTCTTTCAATATCATTAGATAATCTTACTCCTGCTTTCAATGGTTTCTCTTTTGGTTATGATCTCTTCTCAGCTACTGCAACCCCATTAATCGACTGTTCCCAACAAGCTGCTCATCGACCGAGCTTTAACTGTGCCAAGCTTCATCTTCTTCGTCTTGGAGGTCATCAATGGCTTCTTATCATCTTCATCTTCAACTTCACTAGCGGTTTTGCTGTCTAAAAATGCGGGATTCATTTCCTTTTCCTCCAATGGCAATGAGGGACTTGATAATGGCTGCGCTGATTTCTTCTTCTTTGGTGCAGTATTAGCAAAGGACCGGTTTCGAACACTGTTCACGCTTCTTAGTCTTCCTTTGCCCAAATGATGCTCACAGAGAGAATACCCCACAAGCGTTTGTTGACAGCACCTCCATCCTCTCCCATTAACACGACTGCACCGCGAGCCCTCCATGAGTGCACCTCCTCTACTACTCTTTTTCCCATTACCACTACTGCCGCCAGAAATCCTTTCTCTGAATTCCTTTTCGTCTCTTTGTTGTCCTTCTTCGCAGCCATATTGCTCCTCACATTTCTTGTTCATCTTTGTCGTCATTTTCTTATTCTTTTCCACTTCACTGCCTCTCCTTTCAAAGCTTCCCCTTCTCTTCTTCAACGGAAACACTTTCTCTACTTCGCACCATCTCAAAACTGCAATCACACAACCATCCGCCAATAGAGGTAAAAACCAACAGTTCAGTTGGTTTTGGATTGAAATTATTTGAAGGTAGCGATTACTTACTTTGACGAGAAGTATTGAGTTGAGAAACAGAATTTCCTACGTCTGCACCCCAGGAACTTCCTTTGCTAAAGGAGAAAAACCGACGATCCACAACCACATACAATAACAAATAAAATTGAGAGAATAATACGATCGAGTGCAAACGTAGAGAGCATAAGGGTCTTTCTGTGTCAATTATATATGGGGACCATCGTCGCCCGCAATATGTATCGCAAGAGCACACGATAGCTTGAGCCGAAGTCGCCACAAATTCATAAAAGTTAAATAAAACTAGATAATTTATACCTCTCTGATTCGATCACAGAAACACTGAAATGATTAGCCAAGCCAACGATTTGGATAACAGTAGTGTTTCCACTTTCCACTAGCCAGCTAGCATTATTTTTTGTTTGGGTTGCCGGTAAAAATAAACTATGGGTATTGACAGTCATTTAGTATAAATTTTCATGAAAGAAGAGAAGAGAGAAGAGCCAAAGTTTTTAACTTTATGCCTTGATTCTTACCTGATATCATTACGCCTCTCATCTTCTGCTTCACCTCTCTCATTATCCCACTCAACCAATACCTACAACATAAATCACATCAACTAGACGATCCCAGTAATGTTTTACGGTATTGGTAGTGTAACTCTTCTTGGTGCAAAAATTGACCATAAACAGTGAATCCAAAGAAACTGCCTTTCCAAATGACTTTTGACAAGTACAAGTACAGTCCCTCCCATACAAAATCATAAAATCACTAGAAGAACTCTCACCTGGAAATCTTTAACATCGTTTTCCGCAACAGCACGGTGACAAGGAACCTGCTTGACATCGTTGTTGGTTTCACCTCGGATCCGTGGATTCACTTGATGTGAAACAAAAGAAGAAGCTTTATGAGGTTGTGAGGAGAAATCGTGAGGTGGGTTCATGAGTTGGACGCTAGAAGTGAAGCTGGAGAGGGGATCTGATGATGAGAGTGGTACAGGAGAAAGAGAAGAGAGAGGAAGGGGGACTTGTCGTTTCCTGATCCTCATCTCTACCTGTAAAAGGTGGAACTCTTTGAAACACCCTGCAAGAGAAGGAGCAAGAGATCTACGGAGAGAATGCAAAATCAGAGCCAAAGGAGGAGAGCAGAAATTGAAGCTTTGAGTGCTCTCTCTCTCTCTCTCTCTCTAGCTTTTATTTGTTGCACCACAAGTAAAGGAAGGGAATAGATAGTGATGAGTGAGGTGGAGAAGGCATTTTGCCTGGCACGTGGGAGAAGCGCGTGCGCTTAACAGGGTGAAGGGGTAGCAGGTCATCACTTACCGGTGGGGCCTAGGGGAATCAAGGAAGAGAAGGGGACAAGGTACGGTCGCGTTGGTTGCCAGGATGGACTGGAGAGAGACTGATGGGCTGGGAAAGTGGAATATGCAAATTTATAACTATCATAATAATCTCTTCTTCTTCTTTTCTGTACTCCTGGTCTGATATTCCTACCACTAAGTTTGATTTTCTTACAAATAATTTTTTTTTAGAAGGAATTTTTTTAAAAAAAATAATCTTATCCAAGTCTTTTTAACAAATCTTTCCTAGAAGTAAATTTGATAGCCTTTGGATGATAATATCTTTATTTGTAATTTTGTAATTAATTTCTTGAAAATTTAAAATCTAATACTATACTTACAAGTGAAATTTCTTTTTAAATTATTTACCAAAAATATTGCCAGTAGAGAGGAAGTGTTTTTTGTTCAATTTTTTTATATTCAATGACAAATTTTATTAAAAGGTTGCCACCTTTTTTAATAGATATTGTACATGTATTAAGTATTAAGGTTCAAAAATTAGGAAAGAAGAGATCGTTTTGGTATTTTTACTCTTGATCAACTCTCAGGATACCACACCAATGCCCTCCCTTTCTCTTTCACCCTAATGTTAAAACTATAACTTTTAGCTCTTATGTTGAATATACACGTAGATATTGCGTCTTCCAAAATTCTTAAATCATAATTTGTTCAAATTGTTTCATAATTACATTATTAATTACCAAAATTTTCATTAGTCTAAAAAAATGATACTCATCAGTCACAAAAATTATACCTACAAATATACCTATCCGAATTGTCATATTCAAAAGTATATACAATAAAAAAAACTTTACTCAATTTGATCTGTTGGCTTTCTTAGACTCCACATTGTCAATCACATGTATTGAACTTATTGACAATCTCTCTAACTAGTAAAAAATATATGGACAAGACATAAGTTGCCTACTCAATAAGAATAACCTAACAATACCCTTAAAATTAAGTAACTTGTTATAAAAGATAGAAATAATATGATGTGCCACTTAATTGTTAGTGCACCACTTAAATTGTGAATGCACCACTTAATAGTTAGTGTGCCACTTTTATTATCATGATAGTATTTTATTAGAAATTTTATACTATAAATAGAAGGGTTAACTTGATGTAAGAGATACCAATTCATAAGAAGAATTATATTCTCCTCTCCCAAATAT
>JAOQMR010000004.1:20384931-20395129 GCA_027563865.1 Erythroxylum pelleterianum
TCTTCTCTCCCAAATACTCTGAAATTTTAGTTTCGGTTTTATAACACGTTAAATTTTAGTTTCAGTTTTATAACACTAATATAGTTTTCGTAACTATCTTCAAAAAAAAATAGTTTTCGTAACTTAAATTCAGAACTCCAACTACAGCTCATTTTGACATCATCATGAGGTGGAAGAATCATCATGAGGTGGAAGAATCTTCCCCTGTTGACTGCTTAAGATTGGCAAGTTCTTCAAGTGCTCTTTTTCCACGTCTCGCGCATACCAAGTCCAAACTTGAGAAATTTATATGAAAAAAAGAAGTCGTTCTCATTCCATCAGGAGGTGGGATATACTTGCAACTTGCATCCCTCTTGAGTTGAGAACCCACCCAAGTGATCTGTCAGTTAGGAACAAAATAAAAGGAATGTAAAGCAAATTGACATGAAATTCTATTTAATGTGGTACCTTATATTCTCAAAAATAGCAATCAAACTCAGAAAAGAATCCGATCGATTAGGTATGTTCAAAGTAGAAAAAGACCAAGTTGAAGCTTTTCTTATTTAATTTAGTGTAGCGTTCTTTTACTTTTGCTGTAAATAATTTCCGACTGGCGCTTCTCGACCCTTTTTTCTGTTGAGAATCGTTTCAGAAATAGCTTTCTAGTGGACCTTTTTCATAATTATTAATCACTTGATTAGGATAGTCATTAAGAAGGGTTTAACGCATGAAGATGGTCTTTATTTGGGCGTCGACAAACGTGCATTTCCGCCAAAATTAGCGTGTTAGTCAAACACTGCACCGTTTTAATCATTACATTTTACTACAGTGAAATTTAGTTGGCGATGCTTTGTAGAAGAAGAAAGTCTAATATGACCAACTACAATCTTCACGTGGTCAAACTGTAGGTACTCGTTCTCGCTCACTGACTAGGAATTAACTGTAGTTTAGGCTCTTCTTGCCATTAATAATCAATAAACATGAACCGGAAATGTTAATTGGATTAGTATGGTGGGCATAGTATATGATAAGCAATTCGTAGACCTGTTCTTGCAACTAACGATTTTAATTTGGGAAAAAAATTCAATTACTTGTGGTCATGTGATTTTAGAAATGTTAGGAAATATCATTAAAAAGGTTCAGAAACTGGGTTTATTGTCCGAGAAGACTTTGATTATTCTCTGCTGCTGTCTCGCAAATTGGGATTATGACTTCCCAAGAAGTCATTGCTACAAGCCCGTATTGATCATGGTCAAATGTTGAAATTTAACACAACTTAAAAATAGGATCAGATACCTTAAAGCTATAGGGATCTATTGATCTCCTTTTTTGCTTGTGATTGTTCTACTCATTTTTGCTTGTATTGAACAATTGATCATTTCTCAGAAAATGAAAAGTTTGTTAAGAAGTTGTAGGTAGGTACTAAAGTCAACGGTGTCACATGGACATGAACCTCAAAACATGTACATGAGGGTTGCTGAATGCTTCAAACAAAAAGAAAGTCATAAAAATATAGAAGATTCAAGGAAACTTCATGGCCTGTGCAAAACATAAAGTTGACCCAACTCACAATTTTAAATTTCTGTTGATAAGAGCCTCCTGTGATCCTTTGCCCATCACTTTTATTCTCTTTTCCTGAACATACCATCACCAGCAATTTTCCTGATACCAACCGAGTTTGGGAAGATGCTTGTTCTTTCACTCATTAACTTTCTGTCATTAACTGTACTCTTAAGTGGCTGTCTTGTCCCAGTTGTGTGCTTGGAGTTTGAATTTCCGGAGTTTGAAGTACACGACCAAGCTGATTTGATCCAATACAACTCTTACATAGCTCTCAAGGCCATCCAAGTTACACCCGATGTTAACGGACAATCTATACAAAATTTCTCAGGACGTTCCTTGTTCAAAACGCCATTCAGGTTGTGGAACAACGACGGCAAGAAAGCTTCTTTCAACACCTCATTTGTACTCAGGATCAAGAACGAGACCAACCCAGGTGGAGAAGGCTTGGCATTTGTGTTGACGGCAAATGAGTCTCTTCCAGAAAATAGCCATGGACAATGGCTCGGGATTGTAAATTCACAGTCAAACGGTTCTTCTCAAGCCGGGATTGTGGCGATTGAATTTGACACCAGGAAAAGCTTTGAGCAGGATATTGACGACAACCATGTTGGCCTGGATATCAATAGCATCTACTCAACCACGCAGGTGTCTTTGACCAGCCGTGGAGTCAGCATCGATTCAAACCAGGATATCCCCGTTGTTGTTGAATATGATGGCAGGAATTTGAGAGTCTTTGTTGGGAAGAACAGTACTGAACCTATTATCAATGAGCCTATCGATCTTTCTCTCTATCTTCCGCAGAAGGTTTACGTGGGATTTTCTGCTTCAACAAGCAATTTCACTGAACTCAATTGTATAAGGTCATGGGAGTTCAACGGCTCCAAGATAGACGATAACAGCAACATCTTGTGGATCTGTATCGTGGTTCCTGTAGTTGTGGTGGTGTTGATTTGTGCTGTTCTTTTCTGGTACTGGAAAAGGAGATATGACAAGGTCAAAATAGAGGATTCGTATCCAAGCATAGAAGAAGCAATCATGGGGTCGTCAACAGCACCACAGAAGTTCAGACTCAGAGAACTTAGAAAAGCGACAGGAAACTTCTACCCCAAGAATAAGCTTGGAAAAGGAGGATTTGGAACAGTCTACAAAGGAGTCTTGGTGGAAAAGGAGGTGGCTGTCAAAAGGATATCCAAGAAATCAACACAGGGAAAGCAAGAATTCATAGCAGAAGTCGCTACAATTGGCAACCTTCACCATAGAAATCTGGTGAAGTTAATTGGGTGGTGCTATGAAAGTAAGGAATTCCTTCTTGTTTACGAGTACATGTCTAATGGAAGCCTTGATAAGTACATATTCAGTGACGGAAAAGGAAACGAACCTGTTTTGACCATGAGCTGGGAAAGAAGAGTGAGCGTGATAACGGGAGTGGCACAGGCATTAGAATACCTGCACAATGGTTGTGAGAAGAGAGTTCTTCACCGTGACATCAAAGCTAGCAACATAATGTTGGATTCAGATTTCAGTGCGAAGCTGGGGGATTTCGGCCTGGCTCGAACCATCAAAACAAGTGAACAAACTCACCATTCGACAAGAGAGCTCGCAGGAACACCTGGCTACATGGCTCCGGAGAGCATTCTCACCGGAAGGGCAACAGTCGAAACAGATGTTTATGCCTTTGGTGTGCTCGTCCTGGAAGTTGCTTGTGGAAGGAAACCTGGAGGCCAAGCAGAGCAGAACGACTACACCAGCAACATTGTGCATTGGCTGTGGGAACTTCACAGGAACGATACCATTATCAATGCTGCAGATCCTAGATTGAATGGGGACTTCGATCATGAAGATATGAAGTGTGTGCTCGTGTTGGGATTATCATGTTGTCATCCGAATCCAAACCAAAGGCCCTCCATGAAATATGTTTTGCAGGTTCTTACGGGAGAAGCACCAGCGCCTGAAGTGCCCAGCGAAAGACCAGCTTTTATTTGGCCACCATTGCCTCCATCTTTCAAAGACATTGGCCATTGTCAAGACAGCGCCCAATTAACTGGATTCACAGAACTCAGAGGAAGATGAGTCGTATTCCTACAGTTTTGGAGTGGGAATGTGGGATGATTATGATGCTAAGTTTTTCATTTGATTTTTTTTTTTTGTTTAAACTCTCATATTTGGAAGAGTCATGCTAAAATGGCCCTTGTATCTGATCGAAGAGGGCAGCTATATATACTGTATGCTTGTAGATGTTCTTTTATGACTGCATTCTTTAATGTTCGGAAAGCAAGAAACCTTACAGATTAATATTGTTATGTAACCCGTCATTTAATACTAAATGGCTTGTTAAACTGTCTCTTAGTTTTCAGTGACAAGCTTAAATTGTTCATTTTTTCTTAAGCGTATATAATGAGCAAATGTAATGCAACCGGTTACTTGACCAGGACAATTATAAAAGGTCAGATCTATTTACAGCTCCTATAGCTTCTCTATCATAAAAAGATGAGATCTTTAGCGATACAGTGAAGGGATCAAATTCACCGAATCATTTATGAAAAACAAAATCCAGAAAGATTTCAAAGACAAACAATTTACATTATATTCAAAAATCTGCAACGTGTCTGCAACGTGGTCCTTGTAACAGAAAGAAACCAAGAAGCTCAGTTCCATGGAAAGAACCTTTAGCAGCATTGGTGGAATGTACTTTGTGCTGTTTTCTTCAACTAACCCCCATGAACTGCTTGTTCAGCTGCTGATTTCATTCATATATAGATATGCTAGTGTTAGTTCTTAAACATGCTTTTTAAAAACCACAATTGTTTTCCTTCTCTTTTTTTAATTATAACTTCGTGTGAAGTGCAGTAATTCTACAACCCTTTAACAGAACATTTTCCTGCATAACCTTGAATTATGAACGCAGAAGAGGGCAAAGAGCTGGCTTTCATATGCAGAAAACGGACAAAATTGCCAATGGTTGAGGTTAGGGTCAATCATTAATAATTTCAGTTAAATGGTTGAGGTTAAGGTCAATCATTAAAAATTTCAACCCATTCTGCATGCGCAGCAGAAATTTTTTTAAATGATTTAACTTTTTTATTTAGGTTTCGTTTGGATTTATTTGAATAACTTTTATTTTAAAAAATTGATAAATTTATTAATTAATCAGTAAATTTTTATAAATTAATAAATTAATAAATTTTTATAAACTAAAATTAATTAATTAATTTTTATTTAACAATTTTTTAAAATAAACTTTAAAGATAAAAATAATCCATTTTAATCGTATTTTAAAATTTTTAACTTTATTCAATTATCCGTTAAATTTTTTAATCTTTAAATCTTTGCCTTACTCTGGTCTTAGTTTCTAAAACATTGGTTAAGGAATCAAATCTCCGCAAATTCTAGCCATTCACAGCAAATATTGAACGTCAAAATCGGACTGGACTAAAACGTGTTATTGATTTGAACGAATTAATGATAGCATTAATTATGGGAAAAGTGCTATCCGTACTTAAGTTTGATCATTAAGTGATTTTAATTATGTTTTTAACAACTTTAGCCAAACGAAATTGTATTATAATCTACATAATTACGTTTATAATGACTTGGGCAGAGTATACAATTATTTACGTAGTAAAATTTATTTTCCTAATTATTTGGAAGATAGAATTTGCTACACAAATATGTTTCATCTTAGATCCCAAATTGCCTATCAATGAAATATAATATAATTCGTATATAGATCGAAATTTGTGCAATTTTGAACGTCTCGTGGTTATCAAAGTCAAAATTCCTTTAAAATGCCAGTAGACAATGAACGTGGAGACCAGCTGAAAGAACACACGACGTTCAATATAGATGTGCTGGTCCCACCTAACATCGTCAGAAACTAAAAATAATCAGAGCTTCTCTTTCGATATGACATAGGATTGGAACACCCTATCAACGCGGTGCGCCAACCCAAAAAATAGAGGTAGATGACCTTAACTCTAATCTGTCTGCACGGTCAAATCCTGTATGCCCAAATCATGGTACGTACTATGCACAAACTGCAGTACTTGACGATCATCAACTCCGTTTTTCACCTATTTTCATAATCACCCGGGGGGGCAAAAAGAAAAAAAAAGGAGCATATTTTACAAACCTTCATCACTCAAAAGTTGGAACATGGAACAGATAAAAGCAAATCACAGCAGAGAAAATATGCAAATTTGAGTAATCACCTTAAGTGAAAGGGAGCCAATAGCATGACCCGGCACAAATTCCCAGAAACGAGCTTGAGAAACTTCACTAACATCTACCCGACCAGAAATCTAACAAGTCAATAAAGTTTTGAAAGACAAATACGTTAGTATGTGATGTATATCCTATCAATTGCACAATAAGCTGCTGCATCCTGACACCAGAAAAGATTGTGAAAATTTATCAGCACACTGAAATTAGCAAGTGAGGCGTATTTGTTTTGTCCATCCACATGCACTTCATAATTAGTAGCAATTACACAGAAAGATGCGAAAAGAAACAGAGGAAAGAGGCACTTTAGCTCAGGGAATGAACAACGTCATGTGAACTGAGAAAGGAAAAGTAATCGTTAAATCACATAGACCCTTCCCCAACCTTCTGTCACAGCCAAGAAATAGGTTCACGAAAGTATAAATATAGATGTAATGTTAAATTTCTCCCTTGTGGAAAGTAGGATATTATTAACACATCAACATTAGCACTCAAGTTAAAATGACATTTGTAAGACCTTCACCTGTCTTGAGCATTTGCTTAATGCCGAAGATGGAATGCTAGCTGGTGCCATTTGAAGCAAGATGGCACCAGTAGCTCTGAAAAGCGGCATGACAATCATAAAGACTGCAACTGAAACTATTCCCAAGCATAAAACCTCAGCATTTTTTACTCTGAAAAGAAAGGAAAAGGACAAGACAGAAAGAAAGATTAAGAGGAGGTGTAAAATGAAAGAGTTTACATAATAACAGCAAAGAGGAAGAGAGGAAGAGTACGCTATACCCAAGAGACAGGAACCAGGATGCAAGTATCAGCCCTGCACTGAGATACATAAGAGTACACTAATTTACCATATGCATACCAAGAAGAAAGCAAGGAGATGATTCATGTCAAATGAGAGAGAGTGGAAAAGAGAACCTGCGTATTGAATCAGCAAGAACATGGAGGCAAACCGAGTGATAATTCATATCTTCTGCTTTTCTATAGACTGAAAAAAAGTACGCTATAAATACATATGATAGGGATAAAACTGACAGAAATATCATTAAACTTAGTCTTATTATATTGAAATCAAAACCATTTAACAGTTCGACATGGATAATAAAAGATATATGTCACTTCATATGGAATCTTGCAATTGGAAAACAGCTTCACAAGCCTTACCTAGATTAACACGAGCATAATTCCTGAAGAACCAAACACCAATAAGATTCACAAGTAAATTTGTCACAGCTGAAACAATCAGATAATGCCTACAAGACAGAACAGAAAGTGATTTTACAAGAAGTATTATCAAAGGCATAATATTCACGTTTAGGATTGCATGTATTACCAAAGGTACAGGGATCAGCAGTGGGTATCCTCCCTTACTAGAGGGCATAAAGATAATGGACTTCTATATAGTTTGGTCCTTAGTAGTTTGGTTTGTAGCGTTTGGTGGGAAAGAAATCAGAGGGTTTTCAACAACAAATTCAGCTTTCCGAAACAAGTGAATGTAATATTAGAAGAATCACGTAATTGCTTATAGCTAGAGGGCAAAGCCTGACTCTTTCTCCATTGCTAAGGTCAAATTGGTTACTCTAGTGAGCTATCATGGTCTTCAATTGTTACATGTCTGGTGCTACATATGAGTTGACCCCTATGGTCTTGATTTGTATTATGTTGTATAATTCTGTACATTCCATGTAAACACTGATTATCTATCAATGCAATTTATTTACTTAAAAAAAAAGGCGCAGGGATCAAGTGTACAAAAAAAAAACAATATAATGATGTCAAAGTCAGCATAAATTAACTCACTTGTGTTCAGATTCATCCTGAATGAATGCATGAAGTGCTTCAACAGCCAAGGAGAAAGACAAGAACAAAAGAAACAGCTGTCTACATGAGCAGCAAATTCAAGAACACTCAGGTGTTAGTGTAAAGAAACAAAGCTAATTGCAATCACCGACGCATGCAATAACCAATATCCGAAAGGAAGATATTTGTTTTTCTAGACTGTTGACCTGCTTGACTGAGCTAACAGTGCTCTATATAGATTTAAATAACAAAAAATACACAAATTGCGGTCCATGTCCAAGAAAAGAAATCTCAAGAAACGAATATGGACGAACTAATGCAGTAAATGTGTGCTACTTACAGCATTAGTGAAAGCAGCTAACACCTCAAGCCTTTTGTATCTGGTACGAAGAAAACGATTCAACCATAAATGCACGTTCAGAAATCACATTGAAACAGTTAACTAACCTACAGATAACTGAATATTGACTCAACAATTTAAAACTAACCCATAAGTGTAGACACGATCAGCCTTATTCCGAGACGCAGCCCTCGCAAATAACGAAAATGTTAACAGTCCACACCCAAACGTCAAGTGAAATGCATCAGATACCAAACCTGTAAGCATAAAAATTATTTAAAAAAATAACTTTTTCAAGACACTGAATTAAAAAAGAAACAGAAAAAAAAAACTGTTAATTATAATGAATAAGAGTTACTACCAACACGACCCGTAAAGAGCCCGATTCCCAATTCGGCAGTAGAATAAGCGACGTTAAGAGATATCATAACAAAAAGGCGCTTCATCTGACGGCCACCAGACCTCAGAACCCTAAAAATAGAAATAGCAGAAACCAAATCGGAGGACGATCTCTTGTCGTCGGAATCGTTTTCGTAGCAGTAAATATCGGGCGGCATATCGATGCTCGAAACAGAGCGGGTAAGTAGAGGGATAGCAGAGTCGTGAGAAATGGGAGTGGATGGAGGGTCTTGCGAATGGCGAAACGAAGATTGGCGCCAATAGTTGAACCTCCGATCATTGGTACCAATTACGGGGCTTTGTGGATCGTGTTCTTGATTAAACGAATTGATTCCCTCCATTTCAGATCCTAATTTGAGACAAAATATTAAAAAAAAAAACAGAGACTTGACTTTGGACTGCAAAATTTAAACTTGAAATAAATAAATAAATAAGCTTTGGTTGGAGACAAGAGAAGGGGAATATCAAAGGTTGTAACAGGTTAGTAAAGTATAACGAGAACTGAAAGAGGAAAGGGTGCGATCAGAGTATAAACTTTATTACAGAGGAAGCCGAGGATACTGGAGTCGTAGAACAGTATTACTTGTTTGAATGGCAGGAGAGAACAAGAAGCAGCAACGAAGAATGGAAGTACCAAAGTAAACGCCCAAACGGAGTCTGACTGACCCAATCACCAAATCGTCGTCTCTTCATATTCTTTTTATTTCATTTTAAAGATTAAACTAGTAAATAAAATTTCAATTAGAAAAAGTAGAGGGACTAATTCGAAAAATAAATTTAAAATTCCTTAACCTAACCCGTCATCCTCCGCCTTTCCCTCCCACAATTTTGGCAAGCTTGTTCTCCTTACATTGTGCTCTGGCCTTTTACTCCTCTCCAAATTGTCACTACTCGCAAGACTGTCATCGCCGCAACCACCACATCTCTCCTCTTTGTCAGTCCGGTATCTACTCTCATCATCCTCCCGTCCAATATCTTATCTAGTCGCCTTTGCCACTCACCAATTATCTACTGCTAGCTTGTCAAGTCGCCGTCGCCAAGACCTTTGCTTCCTTATCACTGCCATCAACTACAATCCAGTTCTCGGCAGTTTTAATCTATGAAAAGTTGAAATGTAGGTGTCTAAATGAAAGTAAACAAATTAAGCTTGATGAGCTGACGATCTTTTTGTCTTATAACATCTTCAGTAGCAAATATGTCTACGACAGCTTTATTTGTGCAGTAAGGACTACTACGGTCTCATAAGTCATGACTATTAGATTGGTGTTGTTGAAGAAATTCATAGCATCATTATATAAATATATTAAGTTGTTCAGATGGAGATAGCGAAGCTTTACACATAATTTTGTAACTTATAACTAACAACTTTAATAATATTACTCAATTTTTTACTTATTTTACTGTACATCAAACATGTATTTGGGTTCTGTCTAGCCTGTACTATTCATTAACGATAAAAAGACATGAACAAAATTACTTCTATAAATCTTGTATGTTTGATATATTGAGAATAGCTTTGAATAATACTTATGTTTTGTATTGTACATCATGTTCATATAAATGGAACTAAAAAAAGATTTAGAAAAAGTTGACAAGATAGCGATGAGAGAGAATGAGAGAGCGACGAGCGGAGATCCCATAACTTCTGAGATCATTGGTGGGTTATCCTTCTTTCTCCGAGGCTTCTTCTTCTTCTCCTTCCCTAACTTGATTTCCTCTTGCCCCATTACTTGTTTTTTCACTTAGTCCCTCCCAAAAGCCCTCTTCCTCTAACCCTAATGTAGCGCCCTCTTACCATAGAGTACCCACCGGACGCCCGTAAGTCACTCCGGTACGTATCCTATGATAAGAGATCACCACTGACAACCACCACTAAACTCCTCATGGCATCACAATAAG
>JAOQMR010000004.1:20405422-20417377 GCA_027563865.1 Erythroxylum pelleterianum
CTCACCGCAAGGGACTAATTTAACCACAAAATCACGAATTAAGAGTCAAAAAGTACATTAAAAGCCATGAAAGTGTATCCAATTTATATGATAAACTTGGACTCAATCAGTAGCACATCACATCCAAGCATAACTAAGTTCTTTCTACATAAGACAGTGAAATCTCTGAATTCTAACTTTTCCTTAGAAATTTTGTAAAAGCAATGTATTTCAGTATACTTAATCTAACTTTGTAAAGAAATTTTGATGCCTTTTATAGCTTAATAAATTCTTTTATCTTTAAAAAAATGTGCCGAACATTAGTAATTTAACCAAAAATAAAACGTAATATATAGATCTATCAATCATAATTGCTAGCTTGTCTTGTTCAATACGAAATAAGGTATTAGTGTATGCCTTCTAAAATTCTTTCTCAATATCGACTTATGTAACCAATGATACAGTCCTCACACACTGGTATTAAGTTCCATCTCATACTCAAACTTTTTTGTAATTACTTTCTTGTATTGCTCAATGAATTGTCTTAGCATGCTATAGGCATACACATATCCATTAAAGTATGTATAAATACCCTTACTTCTTTGCATCATAGAATCCCCACCAAAAAATGGCCCCTAACATACATTGGGGCCATCTAATATGATCGTTAACTAGAAACTTAACTTGTGAATTATTACTTAGTTAAACTTCATAAATTTTTCATTATATTTTGTCATAAAATCTTCGGTGTTATTGCCATCATACACTATATCCATAAATGTATCTTTCAAATTTCATAGCTCTTATGAGCACCAAAATTCTTAACTACTTTTTTATTATATGCCACAAACACATTATATACCTAGATCAATCAATTATCTCATTGCGTAATATTACATAACCAAGCAATATAAATTGCCCATGATGGTTTACATTGATAAATAATATGACCAAAATTTGGTATTTTATAATGAAATAATTGGTATCAAACTTAACTAAATCACTATATTCAACATAAGTTGCCCAGTTTCTTACATCTATCCATAAATTATTTCTCATTATTCCTTCCTTATCACAGCTAAATTTATAGAAAAATCTATTTTCATTTTCTTTTACTCTAAAAAATATATGATATACCACGAAGTCTTCTTTCAACGTCACTCATCTTAATTTGTTTATATGATTAAAACTATTATTTCATAAATGCGTTATGTTTTAATACCCACTCGTTACTATAATAATATATTGTACATTTGTGCACAACCTAATTCTATAACTGTTGTTCATTTTTGATCTACATCTTACTTGGCTATTCATAACCCAATGTTGCTTTATAAGCATTGCATTGCAAATAATCAAATCATAGTTATGTACATATTCAAACTTTATTATATGGTTTAAATACCTTCATCCAACAGATAATATAGTCCAACATTATATCTAATTGCTTTGTTAGATTTAGGTTTCATTCTATTTAACCCTTGTGTTTTATGCAATTGACCTTAATGTCAAACAACTGTTTTGCTCTTAAACTCTTCATTCTCATCTTTGTCATCCCCTTATAGCAATTACAAAATACTAACATTGTCAAGTATTGTACCTAATTCTTCTATTAGATCTAGATTTCATTATATTCAACCCTTGTGTTTTGTGTAACCGACCCTAATGATAAAAAATGTTTTGCTCATAAACTCTCCATTCTTATATTTCTGTCGCCATTTTATAACAGTCATAAACAAACATTCTGCTTTTAATCTCTCCATTCTTATCTTTCCATCATCCCTTTATAGCAATCACAAATTTGTAACGCCTTGCATACTTTTGGTACAAATCAAATATCATTTTAGAAATTTTAAACCTCATTCCGATTTCAATTACAACCTATATCTTAATGTTCTCCACTTCACTATGTGAGGCTACTAAATCAAAAGAAATCTTTTTATTCTTCATTTTATTACTAGTATTCACTACATCATTGCATTATATTAAAAAGATATCATAACATTATTTAAAAATATTGCCGCATTATAGAAATTATATCAAATGTTAAATAAAGGCCACCACATATGTCAAAATATACTTCACACTAATTGAATGGGTGTCATACTAGGATATCAATTCTCGCACACGAACACTAGATCTTCTTTCTTTTTCTTTCAAATTCTTATGCTCACCTTATTGTGACAAATTTTAGTCTAAATAAATAGCAAATAAGTTGGAACTCATATTAATCACCAATTTTTTTCTAAATTACCATAAATTCCTCTAAAATTTATATCTTATTACTTATATAACATTACAATTTATGACTCTAATAGATGAATATGCAACTCTTAAAACTTTAAATACAAAAATAATTACAAAAAACTTATACATATGAAGATAAGACTAATAGTTGTAATAGTTCATTATAATACAAAAACCTAAAACCTCATTTAGTATAAGTAAAATACTGCAAAAGAGAACAAAAATGACATTGGAAAGTTTTTAAAAATAGTTTCTTGTTGTGATACTATGTGCTTAGTTAATAAAAAACATAAATACAATAGCAAATAATAGTAGATAATGGTAAATGACAAAAAACTTCCAATATAGTGTTATAAATCGAAGGTGGATGTTTATAATGACAAGCTTTAAGAAAATGATGAATATGTTAGGTGGTAAGAATAGACAAGATTCTATTAAAAGAGTTTCACATGTTTATCATTACTCATGTCAATTACAATTTTGACAATTAGATATTCATAAAACAACATAAGAAGTAACTATTTTTTAATATTATTTCATCTTACATACCATCACTTGTCGACCACTAAGGGTTTTCTTTTAGAAGATTATTTTTATATTAGAAGTTACTTTTGTGAAATGATCCTCTATAATAGGACTAATGAGATTCGATATTAATATGAAAAGGATCAAGGATTATTCTATTGAAACAAGTTTGATTTAAGATCATAACCATAAAAACATAAACAATGATATGAATCACCACACTTACTGAAAAGAAATAAATTCACTACTAGCAAGCCAGATCATTACTAGCAAGCTAGATAAAATCATAAGTTTTTAGAGAAGCTAAAACAAGTGTCACTCTAAAAAGATTGAAGAAAATCTCTCTAAGGTATTTGATTAACTACTAACAATGATAAGCTCCCATAATAATAAGACTCTAAGAACTAAAGTCCTATAAGGAAAAGAACATTCTTAACATAGTTTAATTAGGAAACAAAAAACTTGAAACAAATCCCATCTCTATCATTAACAGAAATTTGGAATTTCAAACAAATTAAAATACCTAACTCATGTGTCTGGTGCCCATCTAACTTTTAGTCTTTTAATTTTATTTTGGAGCTTTATGAATGTGTAACAAATAGGAGTCCAAACACAATCTCACTTCATGCCCTGCACTTATTTGTTTCTAAAACTTCTAATATATGTAAATACAACCAATAAGGGAATAACATAAGTATGTTTTGAAATATAAGTCTAACATGGTATTATATAGGCGACATGTTGCCTAATTCTTCAATATTGCCAATCTTTAACAAATTTTAGAATTTGATTTGAGCTATTTGAAATATGATTAACCCTTCTTCATATGCATGTCTAACCTCCAGTTTAGTGCTAGTTTTATTTTGTGATTTTA
Source organism: Erythroxylum pelleterianum (assembly GCA_027563865.1). Taxonomy (NCBI): domain Eukaryota; kingdom Viridiplantae; phylum Streptophyta; class Magnoliopsida; order Malpighiales; family Erythroxylaceae; genus Erythroxylum; species Erythroxylum pelleterianum. The sequence goes on from JAOQMR010000004.1 coordinate 20,409,048, forward strand.
TGAGAGTGTAACAAATAGGAGTCCAACACTGATCTCACTTCATGTCCTGTACTGGTTTGCTTCTAAAACTTTTAACAAATGAAAATACATCCAATAAGGGACTAACACAATTATATGTTCTAAAACTCGAGTTAACACAATTCTATGTTCTAAAACTCCTTTCTAACATAATATTGTATAGGTGTATTATTACCTAATTCTTCAATTTTCTCCAACCCCTAATAACTCTTAACACTTGATTTGAACTATTTTCATCCTTTCCAAGCCCTTATAGATCCCTAGCTTAGAAGCTTATGTAACTAGATAGATGTTTGATTCCTATCATTTCCCTTATGTTCAAAAGGATTTTTCCTTAAGTTAAAATCTTTGTATACTTACTTTAGTGATAATGGACAAATTTTGATCAATTTGTTATTCATAGGAAAGGAAAATATATCTTGTATCCATCATGCATGGGTTTTCTATCAAATTTCCACAAAGACCCCCATCATGATGTGGCCATCTTGTATAAGCAGAACACCATATAGCACATCATCCTTATACCTCATAATCAAGAAAGAAACTAGAACTTTCTTGGTTATCCTAACATTCCCACTCTCATTCAACCATTGTTGATTATATAGTTTAAAGTGTCTTATAGTTAGTAATCCCAACTTCTCCACTAACTTTACACTATCTACATTCGTACAACTCCCTCTATTTATGATAATACTACAACTCTAATTATTGATAGAGCATCTTGTTAAGAAAAAATTACCTCTTTGATCATTCCAATTATCTTTCCCCATATAAATACTTAATTCTGTCTTAATAAATAGCATCCTTCCCTCTTCAAGTCTCTCGGTATACTTATTATCACCAGTATCCTCTAAACTAGGCAGATCATTAGTCGCATCCCCTTCACTCTCAGACACTCTTCACTCTCAAACACACACCCTCCATCATCTCTCATAATTATCTCTATCTTGTTAGGATATTATGAAGCTATATTCCCTTTCACTAAGCACTTAAAGTATTTGATAACTTGATTCTTATTTACTGAAATGGAATTAGTCTTAAAATTCTTTCCACTTGGTGTTTGCACTTCCGATTCGGTTACTTCATATCTGGGCTTTATAGATATGATTAATAAGTGCCCTTTGAGTTCTCTTTCTACTTCACATACATATAAACAGTAACCTAAACAATAATCTCCAACTTTGTATAATGGTGTAGATTAACCATATTGGCAATTTATGGATTTAGTCTATATTGCTTCATAATGTTCCTTTTTATTTTCACTAACTATGGCAACCTTCATCTCCTTATAGTAATCTTCCACACTCTTCAAACCTCGATTAAAGAGCTCCCTAGTTCAATCAAACTTAGGTGACTTAACGCCTAGTGAACCTAAAGTTAGAAGCTTGAGCTCAAGCCTAATTAAGCTAAAGGCTTGAACTAATTCAATGCCCAAACTTCGTTACTGGATACCTGTCTAAAGAATTTCCAATCGGATAACTGGTCTCTATACCTATTATACTATGAAAAATAAAATACAAGATAATATTATAAATGATTTTTAAAATTATAAACATAAAATAGCATATTATGAATTATAGAATTTACCTTGAACATTTTTAATAGCTAACCAATTTTAGGCACACAGCAAGGCTTCCATAATCTTAGGATGAAGTTGACTATAATGAGAATTTACTATTTGGCCACTAATACTAAAAGTAGACTTCGAAGTATTAGATACTAGAATTGTTAAGAAGTCATGTGCATTATTTGCACGATTGGATATTCACCTTCATGTGACTTTCATTATGATAGTATACCAAACAACTTATTGTTAATCATGGTCATAATATTTGCATCTAAATATTTATCCAAGTCCTACTATAAGAAATCCTAACCCTTTTTTCCCTTAACGAATTATTGAAAAAGAAAGTCAAACTTCTAACTATGTTTGATGAATATGATGTATTAATAACAAATGAAACTAATATTGTACTATAGTGATTTTACTTATTGCACATTCTTAATCATACCAGAATTTTTTTAATGAAATCAATATGCCCTTCAACCTCATACATACAATTTTTGATAAAAGAACTGAAACCCTCCATTTTATACCTCGATTCTAATATAAAAATGATTATCACGGTATTCCCATCATAAACTAATAAGCATTAAATTTCTTTACAATCTGCTCATGATGGCCTAAATCACCTTATTAAAATCAAAATTCCAACTTGATAATTCGAACTTAATCTCGTAAATATAGCTAAACCAAATGTGTGAAGTTGGATTGTTTGTTCTTAAAAACAACTTAATAACATTATGAAACACTAACTTCTTTGCACAAATTAATTTAGTCAACTCCTATTACTCTTCTTTTGGCAAGCAAGTATATTGAAAGTCTCTTTATCTTATCATAATGATTTTGTTATCGACTATAGTATTTTGAATGTTGAATTTCATTTGTTTGAAAACTAAAAACCCAATTTTTTATACATAAAAAACATAGTTATTGTGTAATTTCTTTAAAAAATTTAACTATTTGTTGCACTTTAATATACTATACTATTATGGATTGCCTCTACCATTCCTTTATTAACTCCAATATGTCCTCTACTATCAAATTCATGACATGCATGAAAATTTATATGAAAAAGCATGCTCCCCAATCGATATCTTATTCTTTACTTTTTCAATCATAGTATCATTTATGCTACATTTATCTAAAGTTATAACTAAGACCTTGGTGTCAATGTTCCAATTTATTAAACACTTGGCTAATATGATTGCCAATATTTTATTTATGTATGGCACTAAAATATAAATAAACCTACCGTTTAAAAACATGGACAAATACTAATTATAACTTAATCAATGAACATATGATAATAAAATTTAAAAAATATTATTTCTCTTAGGAGTCGAATTTATAAAGTTTAGTTATTGCTAACACAATATGTCGTTAGTGCTATATAACTCTTCTTTTGATTGTCTATTTTCCACATATCTAATGTGACAACTCATTTATAAATACTCAACAATGTCTTTAATGTCAAATATTTCTTATCTTCGTAAATTTTAAAGATGTCTTTTTTCATGGTATTTTAGGTTGAGATCTTTAAGGTTGATTAAAATAAGGTAAAAAAAACATCCTATAGGTTTGAATATCAATAAAAAAAGAGTGAACATTCATGACTAATTATCATCTTAGCTACTGAAGCCTTTGTAATTAGTTCAATCTTTGCTCTTATTAGTTTAAGGGATCAAAAATATTTAGCCTCCTAGTATTATCTTCTTTTTTTGTTGTAGGAGTCCATGAGTCTCTTCAAATAAGAGGTTCCACCTTTATAATCTCTGGCCAAAGTCTTATGACAATACTTTCATTTGATCGTATATTACTTTATGTTATTGAAAGATTATACTCATCTATCTAAAACAATCGACTAAAAAACATGATATGCTTGAATATATGAATAGACTCAAATAGTATAGATATTATGAATCATTGAAAATCAAACCCTAAACACAATATATAATCTTAACATGTTCTCCTATAACCATATGATATACTTTTGATTTAAATCAATAAGACGAAAGCGTAGAGAAAATTAAGTTAGTAAAAGTTGATTGTTCTCTCAACTCTAATGAATGACTGGCTGAAGATTACAATAAAAAGGATCTTATACCATTTTGATAGGCATAGATACCAACACCCATTGGATAAGTAAAAAACATTTTAATAGGTTATGACAGAAGCAACACACAATTATAAGGAACAATGATAACATATATTAAAAAAAATTATTAAAGATGGAATCAGAACTTAGATTAAGAAAAACAACTGCATAGTGTTTAGTTGTTGTAAAATTTGATTCACACACCTAGTATAATTGACACTAAAAGAACATTTAGGAGAATAAAGATTTTGTGCTTATGACGTAGAGGTGAAAAAATCTAAGATTTATAATTAACATGATAGATTACTAGCAATTTTTCTCTCAAACTACTCACTATTAAACAATAAATCATTTTAAACTTCATGAATGAAACAAAAACTCAATTTTGAAGATGTCAAGCAATGAAAATGGAAACAAAATTCAACTAAAAACATCAAAAATCAAGATAAAAGACAAAACTATAAAATTCAAAAATGCCATCAAATATAAAGTAAAAATATAAAAAATAAATTAATAAATGTTATTTTCATAGGTATTGTCATATAGGTCTATAAAAAAAATTACCTAATCGATGTTATTGACAATGAAGTTTGATAATACCTAAGAGTAAGAGAGAATTAGAGACCAAAGATAAGAACGTGAGAGAGAGAAATCTAAAGACTAGAGAGATGAGACCATGAGTGAGAGAATGAGATGAGGTTAAGGAGGAGAGTTGATCGCGGCTCTGTCGTTCGATCCTAGAATCGACCTTGGAAACCGGTCAAAAATAAAATTCCAAGATTGCAGAAAGCTGAAACCTCGGGTCGTTTCACTTGTTGGAACCGACGAAAAAGGTTTAAAGCTAGCCTAAAGTCAAAACATGCAATTTAAAGCTGATAAAAGTTGGGGGTTTGGTATATTGATCGAAACCAGTAAAAGTAATTTAAATTGAAGAAAAAGCAATAAAGAATATTTTTGGATTTTTTTGGGAATTGTGAAATTAACAAAAATTCAAATAATGATCGAATGACAGAAAATCCTCTTGAAAATGTGCTTAGACTATCACGGTTCAAAATAAATGTCCGGGATAACCATAGCTCCGGTGATATCCATTACTGCTGAAACCCCGATGCTAACCATAGCTCCAGAGACTAACTGAGAGATGACGGTGAAGTATCTGGCAATAGTGGATGATGATCGGACACAAGGAGGAATGATGAAGATGTCTCTGGTGGCTCCGAATGTGTGAATGTTGTCTATGAGTATGGTGGCCGACGGTGAGGTGCTGGTGTTGATGTCTGTGAAGTGTGATGATCTGCAAAATCAAAAACAAGAAAAGCTTAGTATCGTATTCACTCTCTTCTCTGCGTATGGTCGACCTCTCTTTTAACCTAATTTGGCAATGATTTATAGAGAAGAGTGCGGGTCGGGTCGCTACAGTGAGGGAAATTTCCTTTTAGAGTCCGGATACCCGACCGTTCGTCGCGACGTGCGAATTAATCCTCGTCGCAACGTGCGCTTTAGCTCGCTCGTCGCGACGTATCGACGTCTGTATGCGCTGCGACGTACAAGCAACCTGGTTGACTTTTTCATCTCTTTGACTCCATTTTCCCTACAAAATTAGATAGCAATTTGCAGTATCAATTGTCCTAAGAAAAATTTAAGTTTAATTAACATCAATTTGCAACAATTTTACTAACAAATTGCAACTCATTCGAGCTCACTCTAAGGAACCAATTAAAGCACAAAGATCACCAATTAAGTGCCAAAAAGTGCATAAATAGTTATGAAAATGTAGCCAATTTATAATGTAAACTTATCTCAATAAAATTCTCCCACACTTAGACCTTTGTACTCCTGGACAAAGTTTACCAGAGTCAAAAAGAATACAAGAGTGAAAGAAAATCCCGTCCAAGCTCAAAATAATAAAAGAAAATTGACGTAATTCACTTTCTCAGAATTCAATTAAAGCAAATTGAAAAAGTGCTAATAAAACAAACTCTGAAAGAATTTAAGCACAAGAGATTGAACAAAAGAGAGTCACTCAGGATAAAGTGTTTGCGCTCATCTCACTTGTACTTAGGGATATTGCTCTCTCGATCTGCTTAATCCATCTCCTACCATAAGCTTGTGTCAATTCTATTTCTCCACTACAAGAATTATCATTTCAAAGATCAAGAGGACTTTCAGGGTTGTAATGTGCGGAAGGCTAAATGTATGGAAGAAGTGAAGGAAAGAATAATATGAGCACATGCACTGATTGAGGAACAGGTGTCAACAATTGAACTGTAAAACACAACACTTGTAGAAAATGCAATACTTATATAAACAGAAAACTTTTTTTCTTTTTTTTCTTTTTTCTGTCTCTTTTTGAGTCACTGCCCTTTTTGGGACATACCCTTTTTTTACGCAAATGTAAATAACTATAATTGAATAGAAAATGACTAAAGACACCATAAAAATATGCATGCAAGTGCTCATAAACAATAAGGCTCAAGGGGTTAGCAAATGATAAGTGTTTAAGGGACGGTGTTTGGGAAAAGGGCTTGAACAAGGAACGCCTCTATCATATCAACAAAATGTTAGTCCATAAAGCTTTGAGTAAGAATTGACACAAGTTCTAGAGAAGTATGAAATCAACAGATGCACACAAAGATTGAAGAAAAATTTTTGGCCCAAATATCCTTCCAACAAGGGTATTGTCTCATTGAACAATCTCAAGTCTTAAAAACTTAAAATGCTACTTTGTTAGCAAGCCTCCATTCACTTTGTTTTGAAAACCTTGAAAGCAAGATTTTGCCAACTCAAACTATCATTTCAAGAATGGAAGATATTTTCAAAAACTCAAGCATCAATTTGAAACTTATAAATTCTTTGAATACAACATCACAAAATTCCAGCGTAGAAAATGTTTGAATTGAGTGGAAAGAATTCGGCACAAATCATTCATGCATAAGACGTCGCGATGTGTAACATTGCATACGTCGCGACGTACACGCTAAAATGACCAGCCTCGTCGCAACGTGTGATCATTCGTCACGGCGAGGAACTGGAGTATGACAGAAAATTTCAAATTTTCCAAGTTTTTACCAATAGAATGAAAGATTAGCCAACACATTCATAAGCAAAATATCAACAAGCATGAAACATAAGATAGAAATATGGCAACAGCTCCCCCACACTTAAACCACACATTGTCCTCTATGAAAATGCAGCAATGAACATGAAATAACAGGGAATAAAGGAATAAAAGAGTATTATTGGAATGTAAACCTACCAAAAAGAAGTAAAATAACCTAACTACTTACTAGGTTCCCTCACACTTGTTCATGAAAGCATATCAAGTAAAAAAAACAAACAAGTGAGGGAGAGAAAGAACCTAATTTTCAAGGAGGCTGAGAAGTCTCGTGGTAGAGCTTCAACAGATGGCCATTGACTTTGAGTCGGACTCTAGTTGGTTTGTGTAGAAGTTCTACCATTCCAAAGCTGTGCACTTTAGTAACCACATACGATCCCGCCCAACGAGTATTGAACTTGCCATGCTTAAACTTGAAACGGGCCTGTATAAGAGGACCTTATCACCTTCCTTGAAGCATTTTCTCTGAAGGATCTTATCATGCATCAATTTGGCCTTTTCCTTGTAAATGCGAGAATGTTTGTAGGCCTCTAATCGCATCTCTTCTAGCTCCTGAAGTTGTAGCTTCCTTTCCTTACCGGAAGAGTCCAAATCCATATTGCATTGTTTAGCTGCCCAATAGGCTTTATGCTCCAGTTCCACAGGCAACTGACAGGCTTTTCCGTAAATCAAGCGATAAGGAGACATGCCTATTAGGGATTTATAAGCGGTCCGATAAGCCCATAGTGCTTCTTCGAGGCAAAGGCTCCAATCCTTCTTTGATGGCTTCACTATTTTTTCCAAAATGTGCTTCACCTCTCTATTAGAAACTTGTCCATTGGTTTGTGAGTGGTATGCAGTGGAGACTTTATGAGTGACTCCAAATTTGGACAATAAGTTCTCAATAACTCTATTACAAAAATGTGTCCCTCTATCACTAACCACAACTTTAGGAATACCAAATCGGCAAAAAATGTTGGACTTGAGGAACTTGGAGATAGCTTTAGCATCATCTTGTCTAGTAGGAACTGCCTCTATCCATTTTGACACATAATCCACAGCTAAGAGTATGTACATGAATCCGAAAGATGGAGGAAATGGGCCCATGAAATCAATTCCCCACACATCAAAGATTTCACAGAATAAGATAGGTTGCTGTGGCATTTCATGCCGCTTGCCTAATCCTCCAAATCGTTGACATTTATCACATGACTGACAAAAATTAAATGAATCTTTAAAAATGGTGGACCAATAAAAACCAGATTCCAGAATTTTCCTAGATTTTCTCTTTGCACTAAAGTGTTCCCCACAAACCATTGAATGACAAGCTGTAATTATAGAGTCGAATTCTTCATGAGTCACACATTTTCGGATTACCTAGTCATTACACATTCTCCAAAGATGGGGAGCATCCCAAATGTAGTGTCGAGCTTCACTCTTTAGCTTCTGAACTTGTGCCTGAGACATGAAAGGAGGAATTATTCCAGACATGAGGTAATTAACAATATGCGCATACCAAGGTTCTTTAAGAATTGAAGCACATAAAACTGAATCAGGAA
>JAOQMR010000004.1:20425227-20438988 GCA_027563865.1 Erythroxylum pelleterianum
AATAAATATGTTAACTTTAATTACAAAGTAAATTATGTAAATAAATCAATTTGAGAAAAGGACATAAAAGGAAAATGATAAAAAGTAAAGGGATAAAGTTGTCTTTTTGTACTTTCGGTATGTTACTATTCATTGCACCATTTTAGTGTGTACTTTTGGTGTCTTGGTTGGAGTGAATTTTTTTGCACTAATTGGAGTGAATTTGATGTTTTGGTGCCTTGGTTGGAGATGGCCTAAGTAAACCGACCTCAGCCTGATCTAAGCTAACTCATTACTATTTGTAGCTTCACTCCTGTCCAACTTTTATCCTTCAAAATTCATTTTTAAACACAAAATTAATACCTTAAAATCAAATTAAGTTATAATAAAATTAGAGTTAGTTAAATAAAAATTAATTGAAAAAATTAAATCTAAAATAGAACTAAATTAAATTAACACTAACATAAATTATTATTAATTGCATATAATTTTTAACTTTTAAATAAAATTAAAAAAACAAGAAACATGAGACAAATTAAATGTCTAAAATAAATATATTTAGTGAATCAATTATTCTAGCCCTTTTAATGTTATACTCGTTAAAAATCTCATTCTTTATCTCAAAATATAAAAATTACATTACATACTAAATAACTAACAAATTAATTTTTGTTATAGAAACCCCTGCAATTCTGAAGAATACTAGTTAACTTGTGGCATTTAATTCGTATTAACACGACATAATGACGAATGATTGATTATTATCTTATAGTTTTCAATAATAGTATTTTAACTTTCTCCCTCCAAATAATTCTATGATTCTAAGTAGTTATTTATTTCGTTTAACAGGAATGGAACATAATGGTTAGGAATGTCAATGAGTCAGGTTGAGGTCAAGCCAGGATAACCCGTGACCCGACTCGACCCATCTTATAACTTTTTTTTTTAGTAAAATGTTAAAAACAACATCTTTTTTAAAGTTTAAAGTAAGGGTCGGAACGGGCCAACCACTTTTAGCTCAGGATCTACCCATAGTCCTAATCAACCCTAGCCAAAATTGACATCCTTAACAACCCTTTTTTTTTTTCTCTGCCTTAATGTTTAAAGTCGAATTTTGTTCTAGCTTTGTCTTTTACTCTTAGTAGGGTAAAAGTTTCAAGATTGTAAGTAGTTTTGAGACTTGCATGAAATGATCTACATCTTTACCTGATTTTATTTCTCCTGAAACTGACTAAATTGCTTATAAACATTTTCTTTTTCTCTTTTTCGTAAATGGTTATTCAGGAAAGTGATTGGACAAAAACAACAAAAGCTTAAACATGGACCTAGAAATCACCACGACTCCTCTGGCTATAGAGTTCATCTTGACCACTTTCATGCTTATTCATACATTCTTTGTAGAATTCAGCTGTATACAGTCAGTCCAGTATGCTAAGTAAAAAGAGAAAAGAAAAATCGGTGGTTTCGCTCACCAAGAACATGATCAAACACACAAGTCAGGCTTCAAGCTCTTGGAAAGGCTTGCAAAAAATTAGTTTGAGAATGAAAAAAGAAAACATCTTAATGTTGTTAAAAAGAAAAAAAAATTGAAACTCAACGTGGGTCTCCTTGAAGAATGCTAAACTCGGATGGTGTAACCGTGTCAATAAAACCTCGCATTGATAGCTCTTCCACAGATGTACCTTCCGCCGGTAGTTCATGGTCTATAAAGATGACAACTACTGTTATATCATCGTGATAGTTCCGCCTGTTTCCTTTTTCTACCTTTGTAAGCTCATCAAACTTCATATTTCTCTTCCTAGCGGCCACATTCAAAGCTACTTTAACAAGTCTTCTGGCGATTCCCTACCATTTTACATGTCCATTCATTATAAACACATTTTTTAAAACACAATTTTGATTCATTCAAAAGAATACTTACAGGTCGTGGATTTTTGTGCACAATCTCCACAGCCTCCTGGTTGGTGAGATGTTCCCAAAGCCCATCAGATGCAAAAATCACAAACCTGTCATTGGGTTGTAAAGCCCTTGAACTTATGGATGGCTCTGATGTTAGCACAGGCCGTCGAATTGGTTCTGACAGGCGGAATCGGGGAAATGAAGGATCAACAGAAAACTCTGGCCTCTTCAAGTATGCATCACCTATGGATCTAGAAACCTAGCACCACATGAAAGAAACGTAGAAAATGATCAATCAAGTTTTAAAGTGGTACTGTGAGACAAATATGTTATTCAAGTCAAAGGCTTATCATATTTCCTTTAACCTTATCTGCAATACCAACCCAGAAACAGAAGAAATTGAAGAACAAAGCCGTGTTCTAAAATTTAGCTGGTCATCTAGCAGGCAAACTCATGCCTGTGAATCAAGGACCTTGAATTACCTGGCCGAACAGATGCCACAGTGTTTCAAAATAATCGGTAGACTCATCAATTGACTATTAGTGGATATTATCTTCTTATAGTCAGGAAGTTAAGTCAAGCGATTTTTAAGTTACGTTGCAGGGAAAGGCTATAGTTTAAGATGAAAACTAAGTACAAAAGAAAATGGAAAAGAAGAGGACTTGAAAACAGGCAAAGAACCAACCTGAATAACACCTTTGATACGCCAAACTCCCTGCTTCAAAATCACAATATTAGAATCATCTGGATGCAAGGATTGAAGTTCTTGCCTAACCTCTTCCATACTTGCATTATGATCCCTGGTCAACTGTTCCGCAGTTATCTTATTGGATCTGCCTAAACAACCAATTACAGCTCGAGAATCACCCAAATTAGCAACATATAATGTTCTCCTCCATATAACCCCAACCAAACAACAAGATCCCATTGCTGCAATCAATGGCTTTATGTTGCATGCCCTACGCACTAGAGTAAGAAAACCTTCCTCCGTCGCAGCGAAGGCACTTCTTAGAGTTTCTTCAGAGATTATGGTTCCCCTTTCTCCAGCAATCCCTAACAAAATATTGAAAAGTTACACTTGACGAATATTAAGCCTGCTTAAGCTTCCATTGTTTAGGATGAAACAATAAAGAGAAGGGTATTATGATTCTAAAAGATGAATATAGAAGGAAAAAGGATTTAGAGTCGGCAAATGTTTTTCTTTCCTCCTCTTCTGCAATAATTCTCCGCACAATAAAAGACAAAAGAACAGCGGTTAGTAGTAAAATAATTCATATAAAAGAGTTCATCAGGTATATCCAAAGAAACCGACAATTAAGAAAGATTTCACTCCGATAAAGACTTCAACCACATAATAAACACGCAGTAAGAGAAACAGAGCTCAATCTCTAAAACTCGAAACAAGAAGCAACAAAACCCTGTCACATCAAACACTCATTACCATACTCCCCGGAAACCCAACAAAGAGGTTAGTTACATGGATACTCACTCATAAGATTGACAAACAAATGTTCGCATATAAACCTTGAAGCATCGGGCCCGCCATGACCATCATAGACGCCGACGAACGTGGCATCACGACCAGTCTCCACTTGGCTATGATCCTCAATAACCTCATTGGCCTGAACAACAGCGAATGAGAACTCCCCGTAACTGTGCTTTTCGAGTTCTTTAGACCAGAGGAGTGAGTCATGGAGTGAAGAAGAACCTTCCAAGAAAAGATCATCATCATTATCGTCGCCCATACGTGCATATTGCTTCACCGGTCTCCAACACGCCATTACTATTTTTGTCAACCACGAGAACATCCCTCATTTCCCTCCGAGACAAAACGACTTTTTTTGCTTCTTCCTCTCTTTTATAACACCAAAAACCCGAAAGATTCCCAAGATTGAAACTCAAGGAGGAGCAAAGATGTGATCTTTGGGAAATGGGTCACTGTCAAACTTTCAAAAGGGAAGTGAAAGACAGAGACTTAAAGACATGAAGAGAGAGAGAGAGCAAGAGAGAGGGTCAAAGCAGAGTCTTTGAATGAGAGTGGAATGTGGTGAGAAATTTACAGAGATAAAAGAATTCAGAAACAAGTAAATGCAAGAGATTGATGGTTTATACAATACTCTAGAGAGACTTAAAGAGGAAGAGAAGATCTGGATGTTATGGGCGGTTAATGGGTTTAAGAGAGAGAAAGAAAACTGTTGTAGAGAGATAAAAGGGGCGGAGAAGTTGCAGAGTGACGAGACCTTGAGAGTCGAGAGGACTAGATGGGTTTAGGAAGTAACTACCCAAAAGTAATAATAAAATTTTATAGCAATCAATTTCTATGTTTTCCAATTTAATCTGTTTTTTTCTTTAACAACCCTTCCATTCTATTCCAAGGGGACGGGGTTAGCTATCGCTAGCTGTCCAAAAACAACAAAATTGAAAATTGTAGTTTTCCCCCTAAAAAAATGGACAATGATAATTGATAAGTACATTGAAATTTCAGTATTATTTATTTATTTATTTATTTATTTTTAAGTATCGGTATTTATCAATATTATTACTTCTTTTTTACGAAATCAATATTATTAATTTTGTTAGTAGTTTATTTTTATTTTTATTTTATGCTTATTGTTATCTTTTTTTATAGAGTTGTAGCGTGATTATTATTATTATGCTTATTATTATTTTTATTTGTAATTATTTTTTATTCTTACTTAATTATTATTTGTGTTAGTTCTTTAATTCTGTCTTTTATTTTTTTGCATCATATTTATCTGTCATATTTACATGTGGGTCTACTGGTGGGAAGCAGGCTCTCTATTATATAAGGATAAGGTTGCGTACTATCAGACCTCTCTAGACCTTACTTCACTGTGAAACTTCAGACTGAGTGTAATGATATGACAATGATGATGAAGTAGATTTAATAAAATAGTTCATATCATAACTGTAATATAAGGAAATTCTTAATCCAATCAAAAATCATGGACAAGAAAATTAATTAGGCATTACCTTTTAAGAGGCCATGCATAATTAGGCAATTTTAAGTGGAAGGTCCTATCTTAACTTACAAAATTAAGACTTGCTTTGTTCACTTAAGAAAATGGTAATAAAATTTATAATAAATATAGTAAAAAAAATAGAAATGGTTTGTCCATCACTATATTAAAAGTATGCAGTATTGTTCTAAAATGGGATATCAAAATATTATTCTTTAAATCATTATATATTATCAAACCATCTTTTTTCGTTTCTTACTCTTTTATTTCTTCTCACACCAATTAACCAATTACTCCTTAAGTTCACGTAAAGTTGCCCCATCATCATATTCTTCTTAATATAAAATTTTCAACCCCTAAAATTGATATGTTAAACATGATACGTAATATGATGAACATAATTTTATGTTATGTATGTGTTCAATAATATATAATTGTTTCTTTGAAATGAAACATCTTTGATTCTTTATGCTCAGGAGTTAAGAATGTTGTAGCTTGAGAATATTTATAATACATTTGTGGATATTAATTGAAATGGGTGCCGACTTCTACCTCGCTTTTAAACGAGTATTGTTAACCTGAAATGAAATCTTTTAAAATGAACGTGTGACATCGGAATAGGTTGGTGGGTGTTTGACCTACTGTACAGTACAACCCGTTTGGTTGCGAGTAATTTTCAGAAATCTACAAACACATGCGGCATGTGAAACCCATACAGATTTTTGGAGTCACAAGGTTGCTAATGCTTTCTGGTTTACCTTCATTATCATGTTTTATTATTGATATGCATGCCTTTGCAATTAATTAAAGACGCCGCTGCTACCACATTTCATCACTTGGGACCATAAATGAGGGGTTTATGGTTTATAGTAACGTGTCACTATCTAAATGTTACAAGTGCAGTTCGTTTCAGCCTTGGCTATGATGTTCTAATGCTTGCGAAGATTTCTGAAAACTAACGGATTGGATGGGATAAAGATAATGTTCGCCTTCCAGCATGTCATGTTAACACAAGGTGGCAATTTTATTTTACTGGACGCAGCAATGCTCTAACTATATTTCTAGTCTACAGCCTTATCATCTCACCAAACTATAAGAACTGAACGGGTCTAAACTTTAAAGAATAGAGAATTAAGAGAAGAACACTTAATTTATAGAAATGTAAATCTCATACTTGAAGTGCCCAACCCACTTTCCTTCGCACGTAGTTAATGCCAAATAAAAGAATAAATTAAATATGTATATATCTTAATTAGAAATTTTAAGTTAGACCACATCATTAATCAAACGCCTGTGTCGATTATAATGCTTCTCCAGAAGTAGTTTTGATGCTCCTTCCAGTGTCTTACGCCATGTCTGCATACAAAACAAATTTACCGAATAGGATTAATGTCACATGAAATAAAAAAAATCCCTGAAAAACTGAGCTTTCAACATTTTCCTCTTGTTTGATAAGTATGTTTACTCTTTCATTACAAAATAAAAGTTCTTTTAATACAATCCTACAAATATATGATAATCAAATTAATTAGAGTATGGCCTAATCTCAACTGAAAGGTACATATTGACTTAACCTTTTCAATCGTGGCCAGGACAGACTTGTTCTTGATATCCTTGATTACTCTGAGGCGAGACCTCCCAATCCCAAGTTGTCTGACCAACACAGACTGCTTCCTAATCACAGGAGCAAGAAGTGAGCTCCTCTCCGCTAATGCGCTAGTACTAATGTCGAAGCAGGTATCACCATCATCAAACTCTCTTCTGGAACTTCTTTTCCTCCTTTTGGACACTACTCTCATCATCACAATCATCAGCTCCTGAGGGTTTGCCTTACTACCAGCTTCGTCATCGTCTGCGAACTTCCTCAGCAGCTCATCGGAAGACTTCTTGGTTACACGTTGAACTGTAGTAGCATCAGTTGTTGAAGACCTACGGCATGGTTCCATGTTTTTCAAGATCAGGATATGTAGAGAGAGAGTAATGAAAGGGAAAGAATATATATGTAGATATATAGATAAACATGTGAAAGTGATACAAGGAGGGGGAAGATGGTGGGTAAGGGGTGGTGGTTATGTAGGGTAGTGATGAGGTTTGTAGTTTTGTGGTGGAAAATGGAAATGGACCGTTGAGGGAATGATTTGAATAGTAAGAGGAAGGATAAATGGAGCACCAACACAAAATATAGCCGTTAGAGAGAATATTCATTAATAAGGACAATAAAACATATGAAAATGAACGAAATTTCCCCGCTCCACCCCATGTTATTTTCTGACATCATATAGATTAATTAAAATAGTGACACATTACCTGGGGATGGCTTATCAAAGGGGAAACGGGAAGTCATGATATGTATTGCTTTCTTAACTGTTGTTCTTCTCCACCTCCAGCTTCAGGTAGTCAAGGTAGAGGTATGGCTGGTCCGTATAACTAAAGCAAGCTTACACCTCCATACATTACTGTACATTATCTGATCATATTAGTATGAGCTCCAAAACAAGTCCCCAAACTGAGTGTTACACTCAAGCTTCCTACAATGATAAGCTACAAAATAGGAAGGAAGGAGAGCAAAGAGTGAAGGATTTAATTTAACTTCTTTTTTATTTTGAATTCTTAACTTTTTCTTTAATTTTTTATAAAACAAAATTGTGTTTGATCGTTAATTGAAATCTTTATTAATAAAAATTAAATATATTAATTAAAATTTGTCAATAAATTTTATTTTACTAAATAAATTTTATTTTAATATATATTTTAGTTATTAAAGCCAATGTTATCAATTAGAATTAAATATTTAAAAAATTATTTCATAAGCAAATGTTTTAAAATTTATGTGCTCTTAAGATATTTTAAATTTAAAATATATTTATTAAATAATTATTGCATTTGAATATTTTTTAAATTTTAGAAATTTTTAAAATTTTTAAGTTAATTACAAAAATTAATTATATTAATTACAATTCTTATTAATAATTAATATAAAATAAGTAAATAGTATATCTTTAATTAATAATAAATCAAATTATCAGAATAATAATAGTAAAAATAAAATTAATTTCATAAATTATTAAGAGTTAGAAAGAAAACTAAAAAGAAAAACTCATCTAAAGATATTGTTTTATGAGCAAAAACTAAAAACTAAAAACCAAAATTAGAATTAATGATATGAAAAGGTTGAAAAGAATAAAGCCTTTTTAAGTTTGTTTACAATATCTAAATGCATCATGTATTCAAGTTGGGATTGTTTTGTACTTTAGGAAATGATAAGGGCAGGTTAACACGCACATATTTTTTTAAGGGGATGTGCATTTAAGACATAAAATAGCTAGTAATCTTTTTGTTTTTCAATTTTATGCCACAAATATTATTTTCACAGTTTTGTGGTTCAAAAGTATAGAAATATTCAAGAACTTGCTCTTAATATATTACATGTTTTTGCTAAAAGAGCTTAAGCAAGACAAAATAGAGTCCCAAAAAGCAGGGACACCAAGATAAGAAGAAAAGCTTAATAAGCTACCATCTTATTTTGTAGATTTTAATTGCATTAAACTTGCAAAAGCATGTTATTCATCTCTAAATGAAAACCAAATTTACTTTAAACCCTTATCCATGGATTATTAGTGAATGAAACATTTATATACTTGCAAATAATAGTTGTCATGTTATTCTTGTATAATTTTATTCATGTTGATAATATTTAAGTTTCAGTTTCTACAGAGATTAGAGCCCATCTAGAACATATTGAAAAGTGAAAAGTGGCAATTCTGCTTGAATTTCAAGAACACCTACAACTAGGAAATCCCCAAAGCAACAACTACAACTATTCAAAGATTTGGTAGAAAACTAAACATTTGGTGTTTGCTAATTGTTACAGGAAGTCTGAGATTGTTGAGAAAATTGATGCGTAGGCAAGTACTAGACAACTAACTCAAAAGGAGGTTGTTAAAGATCAAGGGCCAAGATGAAGACAAATTGTTTATTATCCATAAGTTTGTTATACCAGTTGTATTAACAACTATTACTATTCTCAAATCTTCTTGCCAGAATGATGTATAAATTTGATAATGAATGAATAAATTATTATGCTTTTCCATGCAAATGATTAAGCATCATATGTAATCTGTCATTCCTCTGTTTTCTAAGTTGGTATTAGAGCCTTCGATTCTTGATGGGCTCACCAGATGATCAAAATGTTTCAGCAACAACACCTTCTCCAAATATCGATTCTTCAAACAACCAAAATGTTCCACTAACACGACCTTTCGTTCACTCTGAATGACAGGTCACATTCCAATCCATCTTCTCCATGACTTCATTCAACTTCACAGTTCCATCTAAGTTGGATATGACCAACTACAGAACTTGGAAAGCACAGGCTATCCCTCCAATTAAGGCTAATGATTTGGAAGGGTACATAGATGGGACCAAAGTCATGCCAAGCAGATTTATTACCTTAGACTTTAGTAACACTAAAGATCTATATGACCCTGATTACATATTATGGAAGAAGCATGGTAAAACCTTGTTGGGTTGGCTATTTTCAACCATCTCGGACAGTGTTCTTCGCAAATTTTCTCGATCCAACACTTCCTATGAGTTGTGGACAACACTTGAATGAATGTATAAATCACAGTCACAATCACGCATCCTAAATGTGAAAATACAATTGCAAAATCAACCCAAAGGATCTATGAGTATCTCATATTATTATGACAAGATACAAGAATATGCAGATGAGCTGAACCTTACAAAATATACTGTGTCTGGGAGAGAAATGGTCCTAGGAGGACTAAGCATGGAATATGAGACAATTATCTCCATTGCAAGCTCCCTAAAGGAACTTCCCTTCTTACAAGAGATATACACTCTACTATTTAAACATGAAGCTCGATTGGAAAGGCTGCATGCTATTTCAACTCTAGATGGACACAACAACAACTCTGTTCAAGTAGCATTCTCTCAAAATCAACAATCAAGGAGAAATTTACTGGTACCAATAAATCAAGACTATCATGGAAGAGGAAAAGCAAAACTAAAAAATTTAGGGAGAAGGCGAAATGTTGGAAACCAGCCATTCTATCAATTATGTTTGAATCATAGACACTCTGCTGACTCATGTTGGCACAGGTTTGATCGGAACTTTACTCTATTATCATATAGCAACCAATGCCAAAACAACTAGGCATATGCTGTCAACTATAATAGTTTCAAATCTCAGTATCCTTAGTAAAAATTTTCTTTTAATTTAAATTGGTATTTAGATAGTGGTGCTTCGACATATATCACTAGTGATGTTAACAATCTAAGTCTAAAGGAAGATTATCAAGTAAATTGGTATTTAGATAGTAGTGGTTCAACACATATCACTAGTGATGTCAACAATCTGAGCCTAAAGGAAGATTATAGAGGTACTGAGAAGGTGACTATAGGTAACGGACAAGCACTTCCTATATCTCATCATAGTAAATTGAAATTAAATACTCTTGAACTACAGAATGTTCTAGTTATTAAAAAATTTGCTAAGTATTTCAAAGCTTGTTTTTGATTGTAGTGTGACAATTCTATTCATTAACAAATCTTGCTTTGTGAAGGACAAAAAGGGGAGACTAGTGCTTCAAGGAATTGTTAAGGATGGTCTTTATCGTGTTGAATGAAAAAATGGCCTGCTTAAAAGTTAGTCTCAATCCAACACCACTCTTTTAACTTTACATGAGAGAGCTAAGTCAATTTCTAATTTTCCAAATTCTGAATCTGATCAAGTCATATTGAACCAACCTATAAAATGTAAGAATTTGGTTCTACAAGTTAATGAAAATATTAATTTAGCTCATACGCACTCAACTAACTGTTCTTCTCTTGATATTATACATAGAAGATTTGGATACCCAAATAGAAAAATACTTCATCTATTACTAAAATCAGGATCTATTAAGAATCATTCTTCAAATAAACAAACTTTCAGTTTCTGCAAAGCATGTCAGCCCTGCAAAATTCACAAACAGCACTTTCCTAGCTCACAAAATACTACAAATCAACCTTTGGAACTCATTTATGCAGACTTATGGGATCCTTCACCTCTACTTGGATATAACAGTGCTAGATTCTACATATGTTTCCTTGATGATTAATCTCGATTCTTTTCGATTTATCCTCTAGCCTTAAAATCCTAAGCTCTAGCAGCTTTCCAAGATTTCAAAAAACATGTAGAAAAACAACTGGAAAAACATATCAAAACTATTCAAATAGATCACAATGGAGAATTCTTGGTCTTTACCAAATTTCTCAAAGAAGAAGGAATAACCCACAGATTCTCTTGTCCTTACACTCATTACCAAAATGGTAACATGGAAAGAAAACATTCGCATGTAATTGAAACAACCCGTCACTTTTTACTCAAGCTAATTTAACCATGAATTTTTCGTTTGAAGCTATTCAAACAGTAGTGTTTCTCATTAATGGTTAACCCACACTTGTTCTTAATCACCTATCACCTTTGGAAAAACTAACTAATAACAAACCTTATTACAATTTTTTCAAATATTTTGGGTGTGCATGTTTTCCCAATCTTCGTCCATACAACCAGGACAAACCAGATTTTAAAACCAACAAATGTGTGTTTCTTAGGTACTAAAATTCTCACAAAGGTTACCTGTATCTTCATCCCTCTAGTAAAACTTATATTGCTTAAGATGTTAGATTCAATGAGCTAGAGTTTCCATATAAGGAACTATTTAACAGGAAGAATCATCATACACAAATTACTTTTAATAGTTCTCTCACAACCTAGTTCCTATCGGTGCCTGCCAATGAGACACTTCAATGTCATCAATGTCTAAGACCATCCTCTGCAGAGTCTTCGGCTACCACTATCCCACAGGTAACTACTGATCATCATTTATTCTCTCCTGGTTTTGAACAAAATAATATGAGTCCTGATATGACTGTTAGGGAACACAATCCACTTAGAGAAAATTCAAGTGAAAATGTCGTGCAAAGGCCTGCAATTCAAAATCTTCATCCCATGATTACTCGTGGGAAGGTAAGAAGTTTTAAACCAAAAGTCTTTCAAACAACAAAGCTAAATTTATCTAATCTTACTCCAAATTCAATGGTTGATGCTTTGAACTCTAAAGTATGGAGAGACACTATATGAGAAGGGTTTGAAGCACTACAAAAGAATCAAACATAGACTCTAGTTCTGAGAGGCTCAAATGTCACGACCGGTACCACATCGAGCCCATGACAACCTCCGCATAACCGGGCTAAGGACACTAACGGTATCCTTAATTCGACTATGCAAGGCTAACCGAATATCAATTCTTTTCTTTTTTTTGAAAAAAATTAGGTAGCATAACGGCAATATTTTTAAAATCTCAAAACTTGCAAATGATTTCAAACACACTTCTATATTCACATCCAGTCACAACTTCAGGACTCTCTAGTCCACTCAAGGAAATCTCAACTCCAGGCAATCTTAACAACAGTATCAAAGTTCATACATAAAATCTTTTACAAAACACAAGGCAATCAAAAGTTAGCTTACAAAATCATAAAGCATATCTACATAAACACAGTTCATGAGCCACTAGACAATAAAAGTACAAAAATAAGAAACTACCCATGTGTGGTAATACCTCGAAAATGTCAAAAGACCACACGATTGACTCAGAGCTTCAAACTCACTAAATTAACCTACATAGTTGGAAAGTAGAGGGGGTGAGTACACTAGGTACTCAGTGAGCAGGAAAAAAAACATATATCACAAATAGAATTCGATTCATACTAAGACAGTGTATATAACCTATGAAGTGAATATACAACACACAGAAAACCATAGGCCCAGCCTATGACTCAATGTATACTGGTTAGGAACCATATAGTCCTAGCCTATTAACTCACTCATCCGGTGAACATAGGTTCCAGTTCCAGTACACAAAAGCATAAAAGCATCATATATATCAATCAAATCTCGATAGGAAAACCAATATCAAGATAAGCCAAAACAATCATGTGTGACATCATTAGTCGGCCAAACTAATGTGCACACCCACCGATACTAGGTGTTGGCTCGACTTTCATCCGTGGTAACTCCGGACTACAGTCGACAAGAGCGTTATGACCTTAGCTGATGACCTCGTCGGAGTCCAGACCCTAGGTGTGAAATCACCAGCAAGTCCCGTAGAAAAATGTCAATACGGTGACTCGACTTTTATGTACCAGCGTCAAGGGTACGGGGGTCGCTTAATCATAATCAGGTGTGCCCAGCACACGATTGGCCAATCGTTTCCTCACTAATCATAAAACAAATCATATACAATAATTAAGTACAAAAATCAAGTAAGGCACTATGCCTTTATTTATCGGTCCAACTGATAAAATGAAACCTTATCATGGCTCTAAGCTAAAAAAACAAATACATGCAGAATACATGACTCGGTTATGCATTTATAAAGTCCAAAACACTGTTTTATGTAATAAAAGTCATCTTTTAAAATCCAAATGCAAAGTTATTCAAAAATGTAGTTTCATAAAAATAAGTCGTTATTCATTGCCTTTTATTTGCAGGTTTGTTGAAAACCATATCAATTTTCAAAATATGTAATAAAATATCAGTTTCAAAAACAATGTTAAAACATTATTTCATACAATAAAAGTTATCTTTTGTACTCTAAATGCATAGTTGTTCAAAACAAAGACAATTATTAAATACCTAAACATATTAGCATCCATTTGAAATTCTATTCTACCATACATTGCCTAGGTCAAAATTCACATACCAGTTATCAAGCTTGTCTTAGAATGTTCTATTCCTATATGAGAAATATGGTTTTCCCCAACTCACCTCAAAAGAAGAAATACACTCCATTGCTTTCAAAAATCCTCTGTATGAGTTCCTTGATTCACA
>JAOQMR010000004.1:20439088-20460250 GCA_027563865.1 Erythroxylum pelleterianum
GTAGATCTTTCTTTTATCTTTCCAACGGTATATAGCATGAAAATTTTGGACATCTGAGCTGAAAGTTATGCCCTTTTGATTGCTCCAGCCTGAGACTTCGTCTTATCTTGACTTTTTCCGTCTCATGTTTGACCGTCTCATGTTTGACTTTTTGCGTTTCAGTTTGACCGTCTCATTTGCTTCCGTTTCAAAATGACGTCATCATCATCTTAGTTTGACTTTTTTCGTCTCATGTTTGACTCTTTGCGTCTCAGTTTGACCGCCTCAATTACTTTTTATTGTCACATTCTGTCCTTTTTCTACCCTTCAAACGTTGGAATTGGTCTTTGAGGTCTTCATAAAAGTTGTAGATCTTGAAGTCCTCTTTCCAACCATATAAAGAACACCTTAAGCTGATGTCTGTAGGGAAAGTTATGGAGATTTTCTCAATCTGTATAGTCTGATGACGTTATCATCATCTCAAAATGACGTCATCATTGTCTGCTTTTGTTTTTGATCCCTCAGATGAAAGAATTGACCTTTAGGTCTTAATAAGAGTTGTAGCTCTTGAAATTCTCTTTCAAACCATATAAAGAACTCCTTAATTCAATATCTTTAAGGAAAGTTATGGCAATTTTCCCAACCTTGGGTTGTCTAATGACGTCATCATCGTCTCAAAATGATGTCATCATCGTCTGCTTTTGTTTTTGACTCCTCAGATGAAAGAATTGGCCTTTGAGGTCTTCATGAGAGTTGTAGCTCATTCAATTCTCTTTCAAACCATATTCTTCATCAACTTAGTATACATATTCATCTTCATTTTTGCTTTCATTTCCCTTATAACTTTTACCTTAATTCTTTCTATTTCAAAAATCTCTTATCAACTGAAAACACCCTAACAAATCATGAATCTATCTACTTTTATCATTTCCTACTTTACTCTTGTCTATTATTTCTTGGTTTAAGAACTTTCATTCATTTGCTCTTAACTTGTGACTAATCAACAAAATTTCTCATTCAATAGTTTTAATCTTTCACGAAAAGTTCGGGGTCCAACACAACCCGAGGGGTTTATTAATCTAAAATATCCCTCTCATCTCTGCAAACTCAACAAAGCAATCTATGGATTGAAACAAGCCCCTAGGGCATGGTTTCATAAACTTCTTGATGCTCTTTGCAAATGGAAATTCCACAACTCTAAATTAGACTCATCCCTTTTCTATTTACATAAAAGAAAAGATCTAGTGATAGTCTTTGTATACGTAGATGACATTATAATCACAGGGACATAGATTTGTCTAATAGAGGATGTTGTCACATAGCTGAAAGTGAGATTTGCATTAAAAGATCTCAGAGAACATAGTTACTTTCTTATAATAGAGATTCGCAAAGACAACAACATCATGACTCTATGTCAAAACAAATACCTTCAGGATGTGTTTGAAAGAATTCATATGACAAACAAAAGCTTGCAATATCCAATGGCAACTAGTCAAAAGTTTATAACTTAAGAAGAACCTTTCTCTAATCCTACCTTATATCGTACTGTAATTGGAAGTATGCAGTATCTTACAGTAACCAAACCTGATATTACTTATGCTGTGAACCAATTGAGCCAGTTCATGTAAACTCCATCTCCAATCCACTGTCAAGCAGTCAAGTGAGTGCTACAATATCTTAAAGGAACTTCTGACATAAGTTTACATTATAAGAAATGAGGGACTGTCGAACTGGAGTGCTTTACGGATGTTGACTAGGCTTATGATCCTTTTGATCAAAAATCCACCGAAGGATATGTTGTCAAATTCTGGGGAAATGTTATAGCTTGGAGCTCGAAGAAACAAAAAGTTGCTTCAAGATCCAGTACTGAGAGTGAGTACCGAATGCTAGCTTAAGGAACATCTAAAATTGGTTGGCTTCTGTCACTATTGAAAGAACCACGGATAAAGTTAGATACTATTCCAAAATTGTTGTGTGCAATCAACAATGTTCTCTCTATATCACAATCCAATTCTTGATAGTAAATCCAAGCATATCGAGATTGGTATACACTATATCCGTGAAATGGTGTTAAATAAAGATGTTCAAATTTGTCATATTCCTTCTGCAGAACAAGTGGTTGATATCTGTACAAAAGTTATCTCTGTTGATCAATTCACTTACTTACGGAACAAACTTAATCTCCAACCAGAGAACTTGAGTTTGAGGGAGTATATTGAGAAAACTGGTAAGTACTGGACAACTAGAGCAAAAGGAGGTTGTTAAAGATCAAGGACCAAGATGAAGACGGGTTGTTTATTATCCATAAGTTTGTTACACCAACTGTATTGACATGTATTACTATTCTGGAATTTTCTTGTATCATAATGATGTATAAATTTGATAATGAATGAATGAATTATTATGCTTTTCCATGCAAATGATTAACCATCATATTTAATCTGTGATTCCTCTGTTTTCTAAGTAAGATACCACAATGCCACAGACCACTGATCATCATATACCCTCTCACATACATTAAGCTTGAATTCTCCACTCTCATCTTCCAAGATCAAATGGTCACTTCATATGGATGCATTAAAATTTGAGCATCGTTGCGGACCTCTGACCTGTAGATACAATCATTTTTTCAGTCTACGTTTACTTGATAACGTTGAGAGATTATAGTTACATACTGTTGGCATCACATGGGGATGTAGCTCAAACGGTAGAGCGCTCGCTTTGCATGCGAGAGGTACGGGGTTCGATACCCCGCATCTCCAATTCCTTCTCTTTTTCATGTTTAAATAAATATAAATGTCATTATTTGTTTATTGTTTCACACATCGGATCGTATATTATTACATCCGCATATCGAGGCGACAACGGCCTCCCTCTGCTCAAATTACTAGCTCAGCTCTCCCCTCCATTCACTAGAAAAGCTTTCTTCTTCTATTCTTTCCAAATGGCTACACTACACAGCTCGTTCTCTACGATTTCAGCGATCTGCTCCTCTTCTTCTCCTTCTAACACTGCCTCTACGGTTCGCTTCGGGTCTCCGGCCAAGCTGCCCGAGATTCGCCGGAGGAAATTAAATGGGAGAATGGCCTGCAGAGCTATGGTTCAACAGGCTGTTCAGGGATCCCAAGCCACTTACGCCAAAGAGATGGAGCGACTCTCTGCTAAGGAGTCACTGCTTCTCGCTGTTAAGTCTCTTATTCTTTTACTATTTCTTTGAGTATCCAGTTCATTTTGTTTTTGTGAAAAGGAAAATTTTTGCCTTTTGTGTCTGATTGCTCATTTGTATTGTCCTGTCAATGCAGTACCTAATTTAATTGAGTTTTTTTTTCTTACTGCTGAAATGCAATCGTTGCTTAATCAAAGTTACAAAATCTGCATTGCTAATCAGAGTCTTGTTGGAAGTTCTGTACTGATAGCTCGCTATTAATTTAGTTCAAAGATGCTGGGGGTTTTGAAGCTTTAGTTACTGGACGTATCACAGACGTGCAACGGATTGATGTGAATGAAAGGATAGTTGGTCTTGAGCGTCTCAATCCTACTCCTCGACCAACTACGTAGGTGCTCATTTGTACTGAGCATTTCATATGCATATGTTTTTTCAGAAAGATATGTCTAATTGTTTCTTAGTATTCAGGTCACCCTTTCTTGAAGGTCGTTGGAATTTTGAGTGGTTTGGTTCTGGAAGCCCTGGTTTATTTGCGGTCAGATTTATGTTTCAGTGAGTGCTATAATGTCAGTGGATCTGTTTCTGTTTTCTTTCTAAGTTTCCTCCAGTAGTTTTATGATTTTTCCTGTTGTAACGGGTCCTGCCATGGCGTAACTTTCACTTGAATGGATTTGCTAGTTTCAATTACTACTTTTTTTTAATCATTGTTATTATCAATTTTCCTTTTTTTGAGTCAGTCAGTGTAGACAAAGACAGTTTTAGGTTCTAATCTTATGTATACATTCTTCAGGGGATTTCCCTCAAATTTGGCTAATTTATCTAAAATGGATGTGGTGATCAAAGATGGTATTGCAAAAGTTACGGCAAATATGAAACTACTCTACTCGGTACATTTCTATCTTTCATTATTTTCTTTGATATGCTTGCACGAATGTGCTGTTTACGTGGGATGAAATCATTCCTCAACCCCCAACCCTTTTCCTCTCCCCACTCTTTAAAAGGTAATGCGAAACTGTGCAAAATTTGAAACTCACTCTTACCTTACTTTGATGCTTTACATCTCTATGATGTTTCCCTATGCTAAAATAACGTAAACATACAGACAAAAAAAGTCTTTTCCTTCATTTGGATTCATACTCAAACCTTAATATTTCTACCCAACTTACAAACATATAGCAGTCATCAACCTATTTCATTCTTGTCAATTTGAATTCTGTTGACTTGATATGGGATGAGTAAAGTGTTTCATCTTTTTCTTTATCTCAAACTTGTTGATGGGTTTGACAATGTGTATGATTCTTTTTCTCGCTTTTTCTTTTCCTCATTCTGTCGAAGTTATGATATGTTTCTGTGACAGGATTATGTTAATTAATGGATAAAGATAAGTTAGACCTATAGAAGAACAGTGAAAGGCTGATTAGAGTTTGTGATTGACATTGCATGATTTTGAAACTATGCATGCTTTTGAAACTATGTGGCATACTCAAAATTTGAGGATTGTTTTATACTTATGCCTAGACTTTAATTTAATTGTTAAATATGCAATCAGGTCCCAATCTACCAGGTCATACCTACTTGTTTTGCATGTACAACGGGAACTGGAGTTGCCACAATACTTTGGTCTTTGCTGATGCATGGTTGAACATAACTTCTGTAATGGCATTGTAAAATGTTCTTCTGTTACTCATTAGCTTTTTTTTATGGCTTCTCAAGCTTTATTGTGAATGCATCTTTCTTGTTGTGATGCAGATAGAAAGCAAATTTGTTCTGTCATCCAGGTTATCTGTAGAGGGACCTCTTCGAATGAAAGAGGAATATGTTGAAGGGACTTTAGAGACACCAACGGTCATTGAAGAAACCTTGCCAGAACAGCTAAAAGGTGTACTTGGTCAGGCTACTAGCACAATGCAACAACTACCTGTGCCCATAAGGGATGCAATTTCGAGTGGACTGAAAGTTCCTTTAAGTAAGCCTTCTGTTATTTTTCTTATATAATTTCCTCTGCTTCTCACTTATTCTATTTGAGGTCCAAAGGTCCCTCAGGACATGTGTGAGCTTTGGGTATGTGCACTTTTGTAGCTGGGCATTTGTTCTTGTTCTGAACTGTCCTAGTTTGTCTAAAACAAGCAGCGATAGTTTACCAGAGACTCCTTCGGTTGCTGATAAGATTGCTTTCCTCTTTCTTGCTAGTCCCTACTTGATAATTTCAATATGGTTAGGTATCTAAAGGATTTCGCATTTGTGTTCTCATTGAGTTGTAGTTGTGTAGTCTATCTTTGTGGCTGCAAGTCTTCTCTAATTAACTGATATTGTTGTCTTACACATCTCTGACATTTGGTCTGGGATGATGGTATGGAACATTTATGTTCTAGTCAAGAGAAGAAAAGTCTATTTAAACTGCATATCTTTCCTTTTTCCCTTATGTTTCTGTATACTATTTAACATGAATGTCTGAAACTATTTAGAGGATGGAATTTGAAATCTCGAAGGAGGCTTTTGACACCTACAGCTAATATTAAGGTTCACTGAAATGCATGCATTACAAAAAAAAATTTCTGTAATAGATGTTTAAGGGGTTGTAGATAACCCAGAAATTATACTCTTTGTTTAATCATATTCTAGTTGAAGTGATGTGGCCCCAAAATAGTAGTTTTAGACCATTAATTGTTGTTAGCGTGGTTCTCCCTTTTGAATATCCTGATATGAACTTAAGTTCTTTGCAATAAGTTAAAGATCTGTGGAGTTCTAATTGTGCTGTGTGTTTCTTTCGATTGATGCCTCTGGAGTTACCATAGTGAATCCATTCTAATTTGCTTCCCCTATACCTGGTTCATTCTTGCAGCTGGTACTTTTCAGAGACTCTTCATGATTTCTTATCTTGATGAGGAGATACTAGTAAGCACATTTTTAAGTTTATTGCCTCTGACATTAACGCAGTTCTATGTGCGGTGCCTTCAATTTTTTGTGTGCAATCTCATTTAATAATCGGATAAAATCTTGTTTTATACCTACATGCCACATGAACTGGTGCATTAGTGCTTCTATGATAGTCATTGTGCAACTTGCTATGAGGAATCAAAGACAGAAATCAATAAACATAGTATATCTTGTGGTGGGTGCAAGGCAAAATTTTGATTGATATTTCATTTTGAAATATATATCGTGCTGAAATCCCATGTATTATCACATCACTGCCTTCAGTTATAGGTTATTGCATACCAGCATGGTCCATGGAAGTATCGAAAATACATCAAGGATTATAAAGAACATTTGCAGCATATGCTAGAAGGGAGAAAACTAACCAGTGCAGCTCTTGTTGTATTAATTTCCTTATGGATTGGGAAGCATTAGGAGAAAAAGAAATGTAGGACTGATGAAGCTTGTTAGCAGTGTTTAGAATTTTCCAGGTAAAGATTTGAAGGATCTTTCTTGGACACTTAGAACAGCATTTAGTTAATGATGTTGGTAAGTAGAGCACTGGAGAAGCATGTAGGAATACAAAGTTCTTTTTGTAGTTTCTTTTAGTAAATATTTTAATGGGTTTTACTTTCTTTAGCATAAGTTGGAGAGCTTTATTTCCTTGAATTCATCTTTTTTCTCGTAGTTTGATCTGTGGAGGATGCCTTTGTGATAAGCTTTGGACTATGTTAATTTATTGAGTGCTGGAATTTAAGGATGTTAACCAATAATCGTCTACATGCCTCAGGCTGTGAGGACTGATACATTGGGATGGAACTGGAATGGTTTACTTTGAATAATCTAATTCTTTGCTTGACGTTTTACACAGATAATAAGGGATACTGCTGGAGTATCGGAAGTTCTGACGAGGTTAGATGCACCAGCATATCCACTAACAGAATCCGTCCCAGAGTACGAGAGCTAGTGATAGGAAGTGACATTTAGTTTCTTTTTGACCTGTAATTACAACGTGAAGACTTCATCTTTTCATGATTGTTCACAATAAGATGGGTACTTCATATTGTTGTTGTTTGCTATTCCTCCGTATACATCAAATCCTAATTCGAAATTACATTGCTAAAAGGTGGAAGTGGGGTGATTAGGAGTCTCCTTCTATAATGTCAACTGTTTCAATAAATGCAATCTGTATATTCGGTTTTGGTTACAGAATTATTGACAGGGGTGATGTGATAAAAATAATATTGAATTAATATATGTAGTGTTAGTTGACTTGAAAAATATGCTTTGTTTAATGATGATATTAATAGTTGTTTGCTTTGTTGCAGGAGATTAGATTTTCACTTCACCTCTGTCTAAAAAAGCATAACTCCGCAATCATTGACAATTACATACATCATTGTACATTAACTAAAAAAAAAAAACAGAAAATGACATTTATTTTATCTTTGCAATGCAATTGCAACGACATTGAGAATATAGAAGAGAAATGAATACGAGTATTTTCTTTCTTCTTCTTTTTTTTTTTAATGTGTGTGGGGAGTGGTTAAGAAGACCTTGAGGTGCAATTGTCAAAGTCTTCCTACGTTTACTTCCGCCTTTGAAAGCACAATAATGCATCCATTGATTAGCTATGAGATTAGGTAGTTATAATAAATAATATCATACATTTGCATGTTTCCTGCTACGTAAGATTGTTATGGAAAGGCATGCATTATGCTATTTTCGCGCAAATTACATCACTCATCGGGATTTTAAAGACAGGAGTCTGAGTTACAATGCTGGTGGTTTACAAGAGATGAGACTAAACATTATTCAATAATTTATAATCATCTTAGCTATGAATAGAAATCTTGCTGGGACGTAAGATTTAAAAAGATCTTATAATACATAACATTATCCTTAATTCATAGAGAAGTTGTTTCCAAATAACTCGTACTCATGTTAGCTATAAATTGAAATCTAAAGTCACCACATCAAGATGTGAACTGAAAACATTTGTTCTCATAAAGTAGTACGTACGTAATACAGACAACCTGAGTCTTACCCAAATAAAATAAGCAACCATATTTATAGGTTTCACGTCTCTGCCACATATATGTGTATACATTCATACATATCAATTCCATTGATGTATAAATGGTCAAATCACAAATACTAAGTAAACCAAAAGATTGTGCGGTTAACTACTCCACAACGTCATCCTTTTTAGAATTCTGTGTTTGAGGTCAATGCTTCATGCTCCTCGTCAAAACACAATGTGAACAATTAAATGAAGATGCTTTTGATTAGTGTCATAGTCATACGCAGGGACTATAAGAATACGGCTACTTGCTTAGGTAAATACTTTATGAATAGTTGACTTTGTTATTAAAAGTTGTAATTATTTGACTCAAGATCAAGATTCTATATTTTGAAACTTTAAAGATTGCTTTCCGAGTAGAAAAGCAATCTTTTATATGCAGAAACTTGCAAGTACTTATAAGCATAAAGGTGTTGTTAGACTATTTTATGTCCCATGTAATTTATAGATTGAGTCCCTTGACAAGCACCCAAGATAATGGTTATTGGGTATTAAATTATTAGGTCTCAAATGGGTCACGGACCCTTTTCCTCTCTCTTCCACTTACCAAAGGACATATCCTTTGGAAATGCTATATAAGTTGAAACGACTTATTGAAACGTATTGAATACATACTTTTCTGAACCATTGAGGAAAACAATAAAGGAAGAAGACGAGAGGAAATAAACTCTTTCAAATCAATCAACATTTAACGAAAAAGTAATCATGAATACAGGTACGCAAAATCATTCGATCCATAAATGATTTACAAACCAAACCCGAAACTTGCTCAACTCAAACTTGACTCGTTGATTTTAGATCGGAACGAGGCAAGCCCGACCTAATTGCGAACTCTAAATTCGTATCTAAAGTTATGGGACAAAGATGCGTTATCTACATCACTATGACTGCCATCTGTCCGAGAGAAAGATGGCTTCAAAGTCGAAATCTGGCCCCATATGATGGGTAGAGATGTATTGTTGAAGTTCAGCGTTTTAAAACGCCGCTGAATGTGAGCTACAATCGAATTGCAAGACAAAACTACTTGCTGTCCGAATCTACGCGGCCAATTCCACTCTTTAAAATTTTATCAAACAAAAACCAGCAGTTTAGAACAGTTTAGTTCCTGTGGTGTATAAGCCGACATTACCAGATCCTTTAATCTCATTAATCTGTTCCAATCATTTTCTGTTGCTTTTCATCACATATTTATTGAAAACTCATACAAATATGTGGGTAAAAGTCAATAACAGAGTCTTGGATTAAGTTAAACGGCATGTGTGATCCCGTGAGTACACATTGGATGCAGAGTTACGATGTTCCGTGTTCATGCCAGCATCTTCGTTGAAATGGTCCAAGTCTATCTACTTGATACTATACAACGAAAAAGTATGTCTGGTACGTGTTCGAATCTTGATAAGAGAAGCAATTTATTGATTCACTTAAAAAAATTTAAAGAAAAATGATTAAAAGTGTATTTTATTAAATGATTTATTAAGAAAATATAATTTATAAGTTATTAATAGGGATGACATAATATTAGGTTAGGTCAACCTAACGCTTAACGCTTAAGTACGGTTCAAAGCTCAATCAAACCTGAACATGAGACTAAAATTAATCAGATTTGAGAGGCTCAAAGTCTAATTAGACCCGACCTTATTTTAATTATCTTGTCCTTTCTTTTAAAAAAATTAAATTAAAAATAACATTATTTTTATTTAAAACTTTCAAAGATGGGCAGTCAACCCTAAAAATTAAAAAAAGAAAATTTGAGTCTGGCTTTTGCTTCAATCAACTCTGGCGAAACACGTTGATTGACCTGTTTCCTCCCTCACCCAAGTTTCATGTTTCATATTCTGTTGCTTCTCCCACGCATGGTTTTGAATGGCGACAAGGGTTGTTAGCACAACATACATGTACATACAACAGAGAAAATGCTGCGTCATTTGGGGAGACCATTGACTCGGTCTTCTAATACGAACAAAACAAAAATTCAAATTCAAATTTAGATTTAGATTTTTTGTTCCGGCAGGCCTGAAAAAAATGATACTTAATGTAAGCATATTTTTTGGGAAGGGAATAATGTAGCTGATATTCTTCCTAAACGAGGAACTCATAGGTAGGAACCTTCTCAATTTTGGATTACTCCTCTTGTTTTTATGAGTCCAGATCCTCTGTTCAATACTATAGTGTCTTATTGTGTCCAATAAATCTCAGTCATTTATTTATGTGGGGTCCGCATGGGACTCACGTAGATCCCGCAAAATAAATGACTAAGATTCTATGAGACATAATAAAACAGAGTAAAACTGGACAGAAGATCTAATTTCTGTTTTTATAGATACTACTATTCTTGATAATACTGTAGGCGTCAGATTTGAAAGGGGGACAAAGTTATCTTCTTATTATTGCATGTGGATGATACATTGCTCACGTCAAATTACTTGACTATGTTGTATGAAGTTAAGCAATTTTTAGTCAAGAACTTGACATGACAAACCTTGGTGTAGCATCTTCTATCCTAGATATTCAGATTCACCGGGACAGATCTCAACACTCATCACTCATCAGTCCTGTTATAGAATGCATACATTGAGTATGCGTTACAAAGATTTAATACAGTTAACAGTATACCCGTCGTAGCAACTATCTCTCATAGTGAGGGATAATCTTTAGCACAATATCTAAAGAATAAAGTAAAGAAAGAGGTTATGAGGAATGTTCGTATACTAGTACGGTTGATAGCCTGATATATGCTCGGCTATGTACTAGGTAGGACATTACATTCACCATTTGGTTGTTTGGTCAATATCTGGTTAATCTAGGTGTACACCATTGAAATGCAGTCAAGTGAGTATTGAGATACTAAAGCAAATTAAGGATATATATGTTAACATATAACACAGTCAATAGACTAAACATCGTAGGGAATTCATATTCAGATTTTAACTATGTGTCCGGATAATTGAAAGTCCTCTTAAGGTTATTTAAGTTTACAGATGGTACAATGTCGTAGAAGTGTGTCAAGACGGCATGGGTAACTGCCTCAACTATGCATGTAGAGTGCATTCTATGTGGCTGCTTTATCGACGGCTTAGCTCAAAAACTTGATTTCTGAGTTGTCTGTGATTGATTCGATGGCTAGACCCATTTGGTTGTACTGTGGTAATCTTCTTGTCGTGTTGTTTAATAACAACAAAGAATATCACAAGGTCTTAGCATTTAAAGGTCAATTATTTTGTCATAAAGGTGTTGGTACAAAAAGGTAACATTAAGGTTTAAAGCATTTAAAGACTAGGGAACTGTAAGTCGATCCTTTAACTAAAGGACTTCGCCCACTTGTGTTTGTGACACAAGTATACAGTATGGGTTTTTTGACGTCTTTAGACATTATCAGTTAGGAGATCGCTATGTTTACTCTATGTACATTTGTACATTTTAATTTATTATGACAATATGATGGTTCATCAACAAAGATGATCAATGTTTATCCTCAGTAATACATGTTATCATACATTGCATAATACATATGAAAATATTAAGATTTGTGTCGATCTTAAACATTTAAAAGTCATTGGGCATATACACAGATTGACATTGTGTCTATGTCATTTAGACACATACAATTTAGTATGGATATCCATAAATTTCACATGACAAAGGGGATATAAGTTTTTAGTCCCATAAAGGTTCTCTAGAGCAATTTAGCATTCAGTTGAAGAACATAAAAGATTTTCTCTAACACAGTTTAACATTTGGTGGGAGGAAACAAGTTTTTTTTAATGCCGTTTAGCATTTTGTGAGATAAAATAGGATTTCTCTAATGCAGTTTAGCATAAAGTTGGAGAAATCGAGACCAACAAACGAAGATGATATAATTTAGATTATAAAGGTATCATCCTAGTTTGTCACACTCTATTTTCCCATTCATGTTAGTGATGTATTAGATATACGTGATTGTATTAGATCTGTGTCGCACATGACATATTCATTTGATACTTTTTGGTATCGAAAGCCTTGCAGGACAGAATGATGGACTTTCATTTATCTTTGGATCTGTTTTGTTTTTAAACCTAGTCGACTAATTTAATAACGTGACTTAACCGAGTTTTTAAATTGTTTTAAACTAGAGTCAAAACTGCAATTAATGCTTGTCTAAAGGGAAGAATGTTGGACAATTTTGTCATTTCCCATAAAGTTGGACAACTGTAACTTCATGTCACATAGTCTTTCTTATAATAAGAAAAGTCAAATTGTACAAAGAGAAAAGGAAAAGCAGAGATGTCCCCGTTGAATAAAGAAGGATTTTTGGATTCAGATTTCTTTAGTTCATTAATTTTCTTTTACGTGATGGACTTTCCCTAAAGAAAAGAACAATCAAATTTGAAATAGTCTAAAAGGAATAGGCCTTAAAGAAATTTTCTAATTTGAAATAGTCCAAAAGGGATAGACCTTAAAAGAAATTTTCCAAAAATTTCCTTTTCTTAGACTTGATAAAAAAATCTCAGCCATTTATTTATAGTGTCTTATTGTGTTCAATAAATCTCAGTCATTTATTTATGTAAGGTCAGCATAGGACCCACGTAAATCTCGTAAAATAAATGACTGAGATTTCATGAGACATAATAAGATAGAGTAAAACTGGACAGAAGATGTGATTTATGTTTTTATAGATACTACTATTCTTGATAATACTGTAGGCGTAAGATTTGAAAGGGGCTAGTTCCCTTTTTTTGTCTTTTTCTTTTCTTTTGCATCGAAAAAATTAGCAACAACCGATTTTCCCTTATTATTCCTAAATAATAAATAAAATAACATTTTTAAACTATTGTTAAATTTTAATTTCGCCTAAACGTGAAAGTTAAATAAGTCTAATAATATGTAACAATTTTTTCAATTTTTAATTTTATAATTTGATTTAATTTAATAATATTTTTACTAACCTATAAATTTATAATTCCTTCTTATTGACGTGCATATACTCGAATGATTAACCAAAATTTCATAGAACACAACGCGAAATGGGATTTGTCGTGGGAACAGCGATGTTCCCAAAACATTGGAGTGCGGTTTCACGGGCAGCTGCAAATTTTGGAGGTCAAGCAAGAAAGGCAAGCTGTCTAATTAATTTTCTTCGAACTTGGAACAACCCTTTAAATATTAATATTTAAAAAGTAATAATAAATTAAAAATTGGAATATATAGCTTTTTTCTGTGGTTTTTCACTTAAAACACATCTTCTTTTACTAATATATTTATATAAAATTATAGACTTTTATTTATTCCTATATTACCCTCCATAGTTATCATATTTTATAGCAATTATCGCTTATAGCTGTAACCATCCTAACGAGCCGTTTATATTATAATTTAAAACCTTTGAACGTTGAAATTGAAACACGCTACAATTCAACAGCCCATAGTATCTTTCTCAACTATCCAACGCTCCTCAACTAACAATGGTTCACATCATATCATCAGAGACAACTCGGCTTCCGCGTATCGTTTCGGGGGATGGATTTATATAAATAGACGAAGATTTACATAGTTGAGATTCAGTATTAACAGAAGGAAAGAAATCCTGGCACTTTTGGTACTCGTAAAGACGCCAGCTTTCGTTGTTATAAAGAAACAACTACCTCCGTTAAAGCACTGGTCATCTTACTCTTTTCTTCTCGTCACAATTCTACTGATTAATACCCTTTAAGTGATTGGCGTTCTACTTTATCTCTATGGCGTTCTTCACTCTAGAGATCGTCATCTTCTCTGCAGAAAACTTGAGTCTTGATAAAAAACCAGTGAAAAGAAACACCTTTGTTGTAGTGAAGACTGACCCTTTTAACAGCAAATCCACAAAGGCAGACTTTGAAGGAGGAAGCTCTCCTTCATGGAACGAGAAGCTGGTAATGGTCATGCCAATGCACGCTCGGTTCATAACCCTTCAAGTGCTGTGCAGGGTTGGATCTGTGGACAGAGTTATTGGCATCGTGGACGTACCGGGTTCTGATTTCTTAGGGAAATACTGTTCGGCGTCGGAGAGTTACGAACACATCTTGAGTTATCGACTGAAGAACGAGAAGGGTGAGAAAAATGGTATTGTTAATCTTTCCATAAAGGTCTCCGACCAGGGGAGTCCGGCTCCAGTTACGAGAAATAATAAATCGAAACCGTGTTCTTCGTCGTCGAAGCCAGCGATGGGAGTGCCCGTCGGCGCCGGTCACCATGACAACGGAGTGGTAATGGGGATTCCTGTCTGCTGCGGTGCACATGGTTGAACTCCATCTCTCTCTGTTTTTTTTTTTTTGGATTAAACCAACCGCTATCCGCGACAGATGGGCAACCGACTTACTCACTCACTGTTACATTTTGCAACGTGATGTGTTAAGACGTTATTTGTTAACTAGTTACTACTACTACTATAGATACTAGGCATTCATATATTTATGTAAATTTCACATAAATATATACTGAGAAGAGCTAACCTTATTTATTGGCTTTTCTATGTACATATTTGTATATAAAAGAATAAAAGAAATTATGTTACATTTATGAAACAAATTGGTTATTTGTCTATAAAAAATTTGTTGACCCGGCAAGGAAGCTTTCTCCAACACCCCCTGCACTATAAGAAAAATAGAGTATAGCGATGAAAATTACCGACGAAATTTATACACATTTCGTTGGTAAGTTTATTTAGCGACGAAATTTGTTGATGGAAAAAGACGTCGGAGATATGGTCGTTACTAAATTTACCGACAGAAAAATTCCGTTGGTAAATTTACCGACGAAATTATCAACGGATTTTTCTGTCAAAAAATTACCAATATATTTTACCAACGGAATTTCTTTTTTCATCGGCAAATTTGTTGAAAACTATTTTTTAAAATATACCTGCAAAGTGTTTAGTTTCTTTGGAAGCCACCATGGAGAGAACTTCATTATTTCAAGTAAAAGAATTGAAATGTTGAAATTCATATTAAAACAGAACTGAAAATAAAGAACTGAAATCATTTTTTCAAATAACAGACATTTCATCAAACACCTTACATACATCAGAAATTTATCTCAACATCACAACTAAAATCACGTCTTGTCTCTTATATCATTAACATTTATACCTTAAAGTTGTTTTCCAATAATAAAATACACAAATAAACAAAAGTGATAAATACTCAAATTAACTTTCATCTAATATATGAAAAACACATGACAGTAGTTGCAAAAATATCTCCACCGAAGGTCACGATGACAATAGCTGGAGAAGACAACGCCGATGAGCAGAAAAGGAGTCCACCACAGGGAAATGGGCTCCAAGAAAACCAAAGAGAAGATGTAGGAAGAAGGAAGAAGAAGACACAAGTGGGAGGGAGATGTCAGGTGAGTTTAATTTTAAAAAGAATTTACCGACGGAAATTTCCGTAAGTAAACTCAAAAAATTTTATTCCGCCTATTTGCTGACAGAACAAAAATTTCCGTCGCTAAGGAAATTTCCGTAGGTAAATTCAAAATTTTTATTCCTCCAAAAATTCTCTCCATATTTAGCGAAGGCATTTTCGTCGGTAATTTTTCGTTGCTAACTTGTAGTGATTACCGACAGCTATATTTTTTCGTCACTAAGTTCCGTCGCTAATTTTGCTCCGACGAATTCCCTCCAAATTTAGGGACGAGTATTAGTACCATCGCTAAATTACTCAATTTTAGCGACGTAAATATGCTGACCGTCGCTAATTTCCAACGGTATATTTTCCGTCGGTAATTTTTCGTCACTAACTTGTGATTATTGACGACCATATTTTTCCGTCACTAATTTTGCTGCGACGAATTCCCTCCAACCTTAGCAACGAG
Source organism: Erythroxylum pelleterianum (assembly GCA_027563865.1). Classification (NCBI taxonomy): domain Eukaryota; kingdom Viridiplantae; phylum Streptophyta; class Magnoliopsida; order Malpighiales; family Erythroxylaceae; genus Erythroxylum; species Erythroxylum pelleterianum. The sequence goes on from JAOQMR010000004.1 coordinate 20,455,057, forward strand.
TATTAGTATCGTCGCTAAATCACTCAATTTTAGCAACAGAAATATGCTTTCCGTCGCTATTTTCCAACGGTAATTTTCCGTTGCTAAATTTCTGTCGCTAATTCACATTTTTCTTGTAGTGCTGCAAGCTGGAGAACATAGCAAGTTGACATTTTGTGGGCAAATATGTGAGCAGCGGCAAACCTTCCATGATTTTATCGCTAACTGAAGTGACAATCAAACTCTATATGCTTAGTGCAAAGCACTTTAATTGACACAATGTAGCTTAAGATTTAGGATATTCAATTTCTCCAAAATTCTTACGAGCCATGTAACTTCAAAGGCCGCTTATGACATGGCTTTAAATTTAACTTTTGCAGATGATTTAGAGACAGTACAACTAATAGGAGATTGACCAAGTTGAATTAAATAACCAGTGAGGGTGCATCGAGAGGTAGCGCAACTAGCCCAATACGCTTTGTTAATATTGGACCCCGTTTTCAGAGCCTAACATTCGGAGTCATAAATCGTGAGTGTATTACTTTGCAGGGTTATTTCAATAAACCCTCATTGGCCATCATCGATTCACCGTCATTCTCATACCATTCCAAAAAATTTCCTCTTTGATCAATTGATATAAATGACAATCTATTCTTATAATTTTGTCCTCAATCATATTGTACCTGTCAAATTTCTCCGGGAGCGACGACGGGTTCACTGCGGCGAAACCATGCAAGAATTTCCAAATACCCTTCGGGTGAAGTTTGTCGCGGTAAACTTTTGACTTCGCCCGAATCAAACAAAAGAAGACATCTTAGACAATTACACAGCAGCAAAGGTCTTGGCTTTGCCTCGGCAAAGTTGACAAAAATCACATCAAAATACCCTTACATCTATCCTAACCTTACCTTCACTCTTAATTGTCCCAAATTCTCTTCGTCTAATGTAACATCATTTCATAACAATTCAACCACTAACTTTATTTCATTAAACTTTCTAATCTCTATTCATTATGACAACAAATTCTCATTCTTCACAATTTATTATCTTTCTTTTACCATAACACATCTCACTTATATAACAACAATTCGTATACAAACATGTAACACTCTTTTGAATCGATAACTTCCTCAAATATGTCTAATTTCAACTCAACCTCATCCATATATAATTCATATTTCAATAACCTCAAAAGGAAAAGTGTTTTACAACGCTTTAATGGCACTTCAAGCCACAATACATTATCGGTATCAAAATCTAAAATACAAAAGATACATAACTCAATAATTCTTAAAATGCGTCTAAAGCCTTGCTTTACAAGAATTGGCTTGAAATACAAAACATGCAGAATTCGAAGTGAAGCCCTGACCCTCTCACTCACTCGATCTCTTTCTCATTACCTCGAGATAGGGAAGGATAAGGGTGAACTTAAAAACTCGTGGGTAACAAGTTTATAATCGATAACAAGCAAAACCATTGAAATATTCATTTCTATTGTAACAATTCACATTGAATCATAAAGCACATATTTCTTAATTTCTTAACCAAATTCATAACAATGCAAATCATGTATGCATCAATCTTGTCAACATATCATGAGCACTTAAGCACATCAAAATGGCCTGCGTAGATCCAAAAACAAAATGTACTACACATTTCTACATAATAGTCCTGTATAACCGTGAACAGAACGTACTATCGCAATCCCACTTAATGGTCTTGCATAGCCGTGAACTTATAAGAGTCCATGAAGGAGCTCCATGCCACTAGCGGGCAGGTGGGAGGAGCCTTTTGTCAAAGTGCACTTGACTTAACTTAGAGGACTACCACAAACTCACATAATCATGCATTTCACATCTTATAAACATATTGTCCAAAATGACACATTTCTGAAACTTGATTTCATAACCATAATATCGATTCAAAAATCAATATTCTGTCAAAATCATTTCCATCATTCATCTCATAAACCAATAATACAATTCATATACATATATGTAGCACATTCTTAAAGCATTTAAAAAGCAATCAATGCACGTGAATAAAGTAGTTGTAAATCATTTATTACCATTTCTTGAAAGAAATATTAAGGGCTTATTACTTAATTATAAAAATGTAACTCACCTTGAATTTTCTTGTTTTTGTACATGCTTGATGATGCTTGATAAGTAATAATTCATATATTGTATTAGAGATGTGTCAGAGGTTAAATGACATGCAATGGTGTATTTGAATAGCAGAGAAGAACATGCTGGGCATCTGAGAGTGATTCTACAGATTATGAGGGAGAAACAACTGTATGTCAAATTCAGTAAGTGAAAATTTTGGCTGGATCGAGTAGTGTTTTTGGCGCATATAGTAACTGGACAAGGCATACAAGTGCATCCAAGGAAGATAGAGGCAGTGATGAATTGGGAAGCTCTGAGGAATGTGTATGAAGTCTGAAGCTTCCTAAGATTGGCCGGATATTACCGAAGGTTTGTCGAGGGGTTTTCTTTGATCATAGCCCCTCTGACAAAACTTCTGAGAAAGAATGTAGTGTTCAAATAGAATGAGGAGTGTTAAAAAAAACTTTGAGGAGCTGAAGTATCAGTTGACTAAAGCACTGGTGTTGACTATTCCATTGGGAACTGAAAGATATGTGATATATAGTGATGCTTCGCATAAGGATTGAGATGTGTATTGATGCAGTATTGCAAGGTGATCGCCTATGTATCGAGACAATGAAGGTCTCATGAAATTAATTATCTAGTACATAATTTAGAGCTAGCTGCTGTTGTTTTTGCTCTAAAGATTTTGGATACTACTCCCGTAGGACTTCCCAAGAAGTCATTCATCCCGGTACTATTGGGCCCAATATATAGCCTGACCTGGATTGATTTATTTATTTTTTAATTTAAAAATACAAAATGAAGTTTTTTTATAAATGTCGGGCCTCGGGCCAGGGCGGGCCTAAGCAGCTAGAGCCCTACGCCTAATGAGGCCCATTTTTAAAAACATTCGAACATGAGGCATGATCAATTCAAGTCTAACTTATTAACCTCAAGTCGAATTGGGATGGGCCCTAACCTAAACACCATCCTTACTTGGAGGCTCTGATAAGAATTCCCTTTATCCAATCACGAAGGATTATTGATTGAAAATTTTTGGATAAGCATGAACCTTGAAAATTTATAGTTCATTTCCTTTTCAGTATTTTATTATACGTAATTTGATGGTTTTTGACTAGAGAAGTAAAGTTAGAAAGATTGATAAGATCGCCAGCTCTGGATAGACTCATTCTTCATTCATTTCTTAGAAAGAAAGGGATTACCACCAGAAACAAGTAGGCTGCTTTATGTTTTTCTTTGTGTATATCATCATCTACTTAACGTAGTTGGAAAACTATTAGTTCATGTAAGCGGGTATCATATATTAACTGGATTTTTATATTATTATAATTTGTTCATCCAATTAATAATTTTATTAATAAAAGTTCGATCAAATTCGACTTTTTGCCTAATACCTTATCCAAATAGTATTGACGATCAAATTTTATATTAAAACGAAGTCATAAACCAATTTGAGCAGACTAAATTAACCAATCTTTAAAATTTGAATTTGACCCTAAATTTAATTAACTCGTAAGATTTTAATACTACATGTTGGTAATAGAGTTTTCTGAATGTGAAATATAAGAGGAGCGTGTTCGTGGGTACAGGTACATAATGTGAAAGGCCTTCTATATTAAAAAATATATATATACAACAATTTATATAATTTTTTAAATAATATTAAATTCAAGTTAATGTTCAAGTCAATTCGTAGTCATTTTTTAATATTAATACAAAGTTATAAAGTCTCCTTTTCATATGATTTTTTAAATAATATAATTGTTACTTTTAAGTAAATTAATAATAGCAATGTCTTATAGCTGCGGTAAGGTTTTGAATGATGAAAACCCTTCGTTGGGGTTGGGGTAGCAATGACAAGTTTTATCCGAACCAGTCTAGTTTGGTCTATCTGAGTTCAGGTTTATACCATCCAACTTGGCATGAAGTTTGAAGCTTAAAATATTCAAATAAAACAATATCATTTTTAGAATTTAAACTAAAAAATTGGTCGAATTTGACCGTGCTAAGGTTTATATTATTTGACCTGACTGGAAGCTCAAAGTTCAAAAATTTTAAATAAAACGAGTGCGTATTCAAATTTTAATTGAAAATCTAATCGAATTTGAGTCGGACTTAACTGGACTTCAAGTCACTCAAGCTCAATCAAGTGTGGGCTTTGATGAGGAGCCACTCAAACACAATCGAACCCTAGGTCCGAGCTTGAACTAGCGCTTACCAAGCTTAGGTTGGGGATAGGGATTGTTAAGATAATTATTAATCTCCTTAAATAGATTCATATATTCTTAATTGTCTCAAGGGTTACAAAGTACAAATTTAGATGAGAACAATGTCACATTAACTATTCTAAAAAAATTCAATTTATTATTAATTCCATCAAATAATTTTTTTAACTTATAAATTACTATATATAAGAATAACAAATTAAGTTGGTTGAGATTGAGTTTATTTAAGTTATTTTTGGTACAGTTCAATCTGACTCATTTAATTTATGATCCAATTCATCTTAAAATTCGATCAGATTTAGGTCGATATTAAAATAATATCGTTTCGTTGATTTGACCTGGGTCAATGCCATATGTTGACTTAGATGATATCTCATTTCTTTCTATTTTCCATCTTTATGATTATTCCATACACATTAACTCAATTTCCAAGCAAATACACCAATGAGATTATAGCAAAATTTGGTCCGATCAAGAGTCAATTCTCATGATTCCTTAACGCCACAGGAATTCCTCTTTAAGCAAACTCCATTTCATCTTATACTTCCCAACACCTTCTTCCCGATCTGTAAATCAATGCCTCCATAAGAAACAACCTCAGTTTCTTCTTCCTCCTTTCCCCGCAAGTTCCTTCATGATCAGAAACCCTCTCACTGTATATAAGCTTTGAGCACTCAATAGCTTTAGGGTCGTCATAATGAAAAGTACGTACCACAGAATCGAAGTCACTGTGATATCCTGTGAAGACTTGAGGATTAACCGAAGACCAGTGAAGAGCAACAGTTATGTCATCGTCAGGACGGGTCCTCTCAACTCTCTAACAACAAAGATTGACACTGAAGGTGGTAGCTACCCATTTTGGAACGAGAAACTGGTAAT
>JAOQMR010000004.1:20463819-20481366 GCA_027563865.1 Erythroxylum pelleterianum
TTAAAAACACGATTGTAAACCTATATATCTTATAAAACTATATAATGCAGTAATGCAAAGTATAACAAAGTAATGACCCTCATTCCTCTCCTATTAGAGGGGAATGGAGCACTACCTTAAACCTAGGAATGAAAATATTACCTATTCAATGATAGCATCTTACCAAACAATACTTTTCATTCCATACCAATACCTATTTTTTTAAACACCCAAAACAAGCACACCCTTAATATTAAGGAGATATAAACTTAATAAATTTATAAATTCTAGTTTTCGTTTGACAAAACAAGTGGATTTCCCTTAATAAGACGGAGTTTGCATGCCACTTAATGTTCAAACTCTTGGATTTATATTTTTCCTTCACTCGTTGCATATATATATTTCATCAAAGTAAAGATAAAAATATAATATTGGACACTTATTTGACTGAGTCTACACTCCAACTCAACGTAATATTTTTACGTCTAAAATGTTGGCAGAAAATTATGGCTAACCATAAGAAAATCATTATTTTAAAATTCAAAGTATATAAATTAATATCAAATTTAGTACAAAACAAGGTTAATTAGTCGAATTTAGATTGTGTCCACATTCTAGTTTGAATTGAAGCCAAAACCAAAATTTATAATTTACGCTAATTAAACTTGATTTTTTCACCAAGCTCTAATTGGGCGCGAAATTGGAGATATGATATCTAATGTACGATGTGAAAACTGCAGAGGTGGAGCCCACTGCTCCAACTGCCTGAACTTCGAACCACGTCAATGACTGGACCCACGTGCTTCTCTGTCAACACAACGCAACGCAACACGCTTTTTATGTTTCAGTTGAAGACCCGGTTTGTGGGGTCCACTTTTCGTACCATTGCCACGTGACTGGTTGCAAATACGAATTCGGATGTGGGCCGGCCTCCGACGGCGTGATGCTCGTGCAATGACGTCACTCCTCTCTTCACGTGCACATCCTACGGTTATGATTCTCTCCAAATTTTGTTTTGTATTTTGTCTCGGTGCCGGCTGATCATGCTCACCGCAAATCATAAATCACTTGACAGTGACAACTAATCTACAGCAGATAGATTAATTAAAAAGACACGGTATTAGATTTAAGTAATTAAAGACTCGGATTAGGATTAGTTTCTATTTTTCCCCCACTCATCAAAATTCGGAATAAGTTGGTGTGTGAGTGTCACTAATCACATCTATTTCAATCTATCCCACATCTTATCATGAGTTTTCAAACATGTCTACTTCTTTATACCTCATCTAGCTACCAAATTTGTTGGCATATTCAAATGTCAATTTTAGGATATGCAATGATATGCACAAGCGCGTGTAATATAATATATATATATTAACTGTCGTCTTTAAAAAATAATTTGGATTACCAAGATCTTCTTATGCATTTAATTTTATTTACCATGCCCTATCTGTAATAAAAGTTAAATGCAAGTTTTGCCTAAGTACAATAGTGGAATAGTTGTATATGGGGACAAGTGTACGGGCAGGCTATGAAATTGAAGTCATGCAGTAGAGATGTTTAGGGATGAAAGTAATTATTTGAGGAGGGAATTAAATTTCTTCTTTAAAATGAACTCTTGAAAGTGTTTTGAGACCGTTTAGACGTAATGAACATTACAATGAAATATGGTTAGAAAGTAAACGACACCCAATACATTACAATGATATTGTGTTTTACGAAGCAAAACAACAAAGGAACGAAGAAAATCTTCGGGCTTGAGCATTTCAGAAACTGGGATATGCATGGTATTGGGTGTCGTTTTGTGGAAGTCATGACAATGGCTATTATTCCACCCACGAGGAACTCGAATCTCACATACATCTTCACTACATCTACATAGACATAAACATGGCTACGGCTACACCATTCATGGATGGTGTGTCAATATAAAGTTTGTAGGCACGCATAATTGGTCTGCTTCGAGTTGCATTGCTACTGTTAAGAATGAACTTTTTTTTTGGTCTTCCAGGAGGTATCTATTGGGCTGAAGCCGGTGACTAATCTTCTTTCATTGTACGGATACATCCCTTTCGGGAGCTGCAATTAGCCCAGGAATTTGCTGCATTCCCAAAGGCGGGGATCGAACCCGAAACCTCTTAGTTAAGCCGGTGACTATTAAATATTAATAGCTCATGTTTCACGTCCTAGCATTTTCAATGGCAAAATTGATCCCTGGTTTTTTATTATTATTGCTATTTTTAGTCTTACTATTATTCACAATTGGACCCTCGTTTATTTTGAAGATCACTTGTGTTTAATCTTTATTATTGCTTTCAATGGCATGTTTTAATAGAGGGGTCATCTTAATATAAGTTAATTTGATTTAGTGAGAATTTAATTCAATTCACTTGTATACATAATTGACCATTCTATAGGAATAAATTAATCGGTGTTTACATATTAGTTAGCATGATTCGTATGAAGGTTTGCCAATCTTATGGGACAATTATCACTAGAACACCAATTCCAATATAGATTAACTTCCTATGTAATGTTATATTAAATGAAATGAGATGTTTTCAAAAGTATCTTATGGAAAGAAAGAACCATTCATTTTGAGACCAACAATTCAAAATATTCAACATGGCTAACATCAGGAGATGAGAGGAATCAAATATTCTTGAGTGTTATGATATCTCAAGCTATGTGCACAGCACTAGTAGTCGTAGTGTTCACATTGCATTGTTGCAAAAATGGTAAGAAGATGTAAGCAACACCGTACATAGTAAGACAATAAAAATGAAGTAAAGATAATTATTTGGTAGATCTCTCACTCTTCTAATAGAAGCACATCAAATAAATCAAACCTAACACTTTGGTCTAAGCTTAATAAGGAAAGTTAGAGGGGAACATTTGGATTATTGTCATTTTTTCAATCTCCAGGCATGGATTCATTCACATACCTAAATAATATATATGTATCTCTTTCCTCTCAACAGACAGCTTGTTTTCCTCTTCAAAATTTAATCTTTATTCGTTGCACACAACTGTATTGCTCATCATTTGCCTCCAAATATATATATATATACATATGCAAGCCTCCCTCTTTCTTTTCCTCTAAACAACTCTACCAACTCTCCTAACCTTCTCTTTCTTTCAACAAGCTTTCAATGGAAGGTATGATCATGAAGAAACAGCCTTGCATGTCCACATCGACTTCTCCATCTTCAATAGCCATGCATAAAGAGTACTCCAATACAATATCAAAAGTGAAGCCTAAGATACGCATAATTCACATATTTGCTCCTGAAATCATCAAGACAGACGTTGCCAACTTCAGAGAGTTGGTGCAGAGACTCACCGGGAAACCAACTGAGAACAGCTGCAAGAAGAAACCCAGAAGGAGCAGAGCGAGAAGAGATAAAGACACTCACGAGCAGTCGAAAAGCAGCACCAGTACTACTAGTACTAGTTCATCATGTGATCATCACAAAACATTGGCCAAGAGGGTTGAGCTAAGAACTGGGTTTGGTAGTTTCGGTTGTAGAGAGAGAGTTAAGGAAGAGGAGGAGATGTGGAATGGTGCAAATTCAGGGAGTTTCTTGGGTGGTTTTGCCGATTTGGATGGGTTCATTAAAGGTCTTGGTGAATTCCCGTTGATGTCTATGGATGCCAACCAAATGAATGGGTTTGAAGAGACTCAAATTTCCCACTAAACCAACGAGTTTGTTCTGTATATTTGCTTTCTTAGAAAGCGCGAAAAGGTCAAGGCTTTTGTTTCCATGATGGTTTGAGACTGCTTAAGCTACTTCAATTGGTTATTAATTTGTTTGCCTGTCTAATCTTATGAACTCTAATCCATTGAGTCTCTGATCAAATTTCCTTTGCTGTAAAAACCAATTACTACTTGTGCATCACTTGTCTTGTCTTGGCCCCTTTTGGATCTGCGATAGAAATTATTTTACAACAACATTGTAATTGTTTTCCCCTTTCTTTATGATTTCAGGTTTTATTTTGGATACGGATTTTTTTATCTTCCCTGAACGTGCAGAACTGTACATGTAATATATTCGTTTCTCACAAAGATATGGACTTCTGTTACTCGCAAACCTTAGTTGTCTCACACCTCTCCATGTATAGAGTATAGTAGTAGCTCAGGAACCCATCCTCTGCAATGCAAACTGTTGAAAAGCTTGCCTGGTTACGATAGTGAGAAGTATCTTCCTTTCTTTTCACCTTATTCTTTTCCTATCCCACCCTTTTTGTAGATAAGGTAAGCGCATCTTCTTTGAATTAGATGGTACGCACCGAAGGCTGCGTTTACAAGCCAATGCTATTTAAAAATTAAAATTTACAAGTTATTTGCACTGTTTATCTAATAAATGATTTTTCAAAAAAGTGAACCTAAAAACTACTTAAAATGTTTTATTGTCTTCCTTAGAATTGAGATAAATTTAGATTCATGATATATATATAACACCAAAATGAATTAATATTTTACGTATAAATATAACCCTAAGAAGAGAATGTTTTGAATATAGAAAGTTATATAAATTAATGTGTACGGCTTGATAATTTAAAAGGTTAAGTTGCTTATGAAATCCACTTAACCAACAATGGCAAAGTCAACAATTTTCTTGAAATTATATATGCAAATTGCTAATATTGAAACCGCAAGACAATTGGATTAAGCTTACAATATCCAAGTCTAATCAGGTGATAATGGCCAAACGTGGAACACGCTCTCTTCTTATAATTATATTCGTGCAAATTGCCAATATATATTCTTATATATATAATCTTACTCAAAATTCTATTAAGTTAAGCTCAAAGTGACGGTGATGATTCCTATAAATTAAGTGAACTTCCCAATCCAATCTCCCCATTAGTAGGCCAAGTTGAATGAATGGATGTGAAGATGTTCATAGCTTAACTGAAGTCGTAGCTTCCTGTATTGTTGTTAAACAATTATACTATCCAGCAAGACAATTAAACATGAGAAACAAGAGGGATTAGATCCCAACCGTTAAAAAAGAAAAGTTGAAACTGGTTCTCCCACTAAATGAGTTCTCAATCATTGTTGGCCATTGGCAGGCAGCCGTCGTATTCTGCCAAAGTCAAAAAGAAGCACCATGTCTTTCAAGAAGACCTACTGTCATATTTCCAATTTGATTTTTAAATCGTATTTAAAATTTTCTAAAAGGATTATTGAAGAAAAGGAAGAAGAATATATCGAAAAATGTATCTTATTTCATGTATTGAAGCGATACAATGCGTTCGTATATATAGCTACTTAAAATAAGCTGAGCGGGAAAGTATTTTTAAACTAGTTTGTTACATCAGAATCTAAAACAACTTTTCTAACAACTTATAACAAATTTGTACCAATTATAATAGCTCCTTGACGTTAGCTATCTTCCTTTCATTCTCTTCTACATGCATTCATGGGACCAATACCTCCTCCTTAAGATGAAGTACATTGAAAGAACTTCATCTTAGCTAATGCTGAATGCATTTGTGCAAAAGTTAGCGGCTTGGTAAGTAAATCCACAATCTGACTAGAAGAAGAAATATAAGGTGTGCTAATAAAACTTGAAACCAAATGCTCCATGACAATGTGACAGTCAATATCAACGTGTTTCATACGTTCGTGAAAAACAGGATTAGCCGCAATGTGAATAGCAGCTTGGTTATCACAGAACAAGGGTATAGATAGAGTTGGAGTAATCTTGAACTCACCAAGAAGATATCCCAATCATTTCAGTTCTTAAGACATTGTAGCCATAGCATGGTATTCAGCCTCAGCTGAGCTTTTGCTAACGGTATTTTTTTTCCATGAAACCAATGATGTTCCAAGAAAAATGCAATATGCTGTCACTGAACATCGAGTGATTTTGCATCTTCCCTAGTCGGAATCACAATATGCTTGCAAATCAAAGAAGTTATTAGCTGCATAGAATAGTCCCATAGTATCAGTACCCTTCAAATACTTAACAACGTGCAAGGCTATATCCATCTGAAGTTTTGTGAGGGCACTCATGTACTGGCTTAACTGTTGAGTCACAAAGGATATATCAGGCCTCGTAAAACCTAGATATAGTAACTTTCTCACCAAACTTCGATAACTATCGGGGTTGGCATACAGTTCAAAGTCGGCAATCAATTGAACCCCTGAAGGGAAAGGATTTGTCACCGGTTGTGCATGCAATAATCCTGCAATTTGCACCAAATCCTGAATATATTTTGTCTGTGAAATCATCATCCCTTGTTGTGATCTAGCTAATTCAATTCCTAGGAAAAAACTTGACCTCTCCCATGTCTCTGATGGTGAAACAATCATCCAATAGTTGTTTCACATTCTAAATGAGCTGAACAAAAGTGCCTGTGATGAGAATATCATTAATATATCCTATAAGAGCTAAAAAGTCTGTTGATGTATTTTTGGTAAAGAGGCAGTAATCATGTATTGATTTCATGAATTTCATCTACAGGAGCTTATCAGTGAACACTTTATTCCATTGTCTTCCTGCTTGTTCAAACCGTATAAGGATTTTGAAAGCTTACAAACTTGATCCTTATGAGCTTTAGTGTAACCATCTTGAGGAAGCATGTAAATCTCTTCATCCCATGCAAATAAGCATTGTTGATATCAATCTGGTGTAATGGCCAACGGTTTTCCATCACAATTGCTAAAAACACCCTAACTGTGACCACCTTAGTATCAGGAGAAAAACTATCATGATAATCAACTCCAAACTCTTGATCATATCCCCGAGCTACTAACGTGGCTTTGTATCGAGATACTGATCCTTCGGGGGCATATTTAACCCTGAACACCCATTTAGACGTGATAGCTTTCTTCCCTTTGGGTAGTGAAACCAGTTGCCAAGTCTGGTTCTTCTCTAAAGCTTCCAGCTCCTCCTGCATTGTTTTGATCCAATTTGGATCTGCCTTTGCTTCTTGGTAATTTCTTGGTTCATGAATCTTCGTAATATTAGCAAGAAAAGCTGAATGAGCATCTGTCTATTTAAAGATGTCTGTGAAAGTATCAATATGAATCTGATTAACAACAAAATCAGATAAACATGTTGGTGGCCTGCTTAGTCTGCTTGAATGTCTACGTACAACAGCTTGGATGAGGGACTATTGTGGCAATTGTCTTTCAACTAAAGAACTGTTGTTTTCTGCTATCTGAGAGTTTGTATGAGATGACTCTGGAACTTGTGAAATCTGTTGTGCATTCGTATGAACACATGAGCCATAATGATCAGTTTTCTCAGTAGATTCTGAATGTGACAGCTCTTGTAATGGATCAACATTGAAGCTGTTTGGTAAAACAATGGATCGTTGGAGATCATTCTCTTTCTGGTGAGAATAGGAGCAGCTGGACAAGTAAGGAAATTGCTCTTCATAAAACTTCACATCTAGAGAAACACTAGTCTAGTGTGTCTCCATATTGTACATTTTCCACCCCTTCTGTCTTGGAGATCCTTCCAAGTATATTCTTTGGAAATGCCCTACTATCAAACTTGTCTTTACAAGGATTAACATTCATCACATACCCCAAACAACCAAAGACCTTGAACTGAGTATAATCAGGTTTTTTCTGATACAAAACCTGATGCGGACTTTTCCAACTCAACACTTTCGTTAGTGAGACATGAAGCAAGCAAGTGGCATTGAGCAAGGCTTCACCCCAAAATTTTGTTAACATATTAGCTTGTTGTAATAAAGCCCTGGCAGTAGAAACTAAGGACCTATGATGTCTTTCAACAACCCCGTTTTGTTGTGGGATATATGAACATGTTTTCTTATGGATCACATCATGATTGTGTAAAACAAGTTGCATATTACACCCAATAACCTCTGTCCCATTATCAATTCGAATCTTCTTAACATATGTGTTGAACTGTGTACAAACCAGTTTAAAGAACCCTTCAGTTAAATGAACAACTTGATCCTTGCTTCGAAACAAAATTGCCCATATAGCTCTAGTGAAATCATCCACAATGGTTAACATCTAACTATCACTAGTTAAGGATTTTCGTTTGTATGGCCCCCAACAATCAATGTGCAACAATTCAAAAGGTTTTGTTGATTGAATTCTGCTGTTACAAAAAGGTTATCTTGCTTGCTTTGCCTTGTGACGAGTATCACAAACAACCATCTGGTTCAAATTAGGAAAATTACAAACATGCTGCAACTTCTCCTTGGACATATGTCCTAATCGTCTATGCCAAAGCTCAATACTACCTTCTAGGTCATTGCTTATAGTAAAAATAGAGTGAAAATTACTGCTAAATTGTTGCAATGTTGAAGGATCAAATGAGGACTGAGTAATGCAATATAAGCCATTGGTTAGTATCCCAACGCCACCACCTTTTCACAATTCTGGTCCTGCAAAATACAATGCTTAGGCAAGAAATTATCACTCAAGCACTGATCCCTAAGTATTTTGCTGACTGATAACAAGTTGTGCTTAAACTGTGGCACATAAAGCACTTGTGATATCTGGAAGCCTGAATTGAAAAATACATCTTTTATATAAGTCACAGTTTTGATCGAGCCATTTGGTAGATACACACACTTAGGAAAATGTAACTTTTCAATATTTTCATATGAGACAATGAATTACTCATATGTTTTGTTGCCCCTGAATCTATAATCCATGGTTCAAGACTTATAGAGTCAGATATGGGATGGGACTTACCTGCTCAGGCTCCTGCAAATGCAGTGAAGTCGGCACCACCTAAACCATAATCTTCTATCATTTTCCCTTTTAGAATTTTCTGAACTTCTTTCTGCACCAGTAACTGTATATCTTGATTGCGTGTTTGCTCCAGATGGTATTCTGAGTTTGATTCTTCCAGTGGTGTCTGTGTCTCGTGAGTCAGATTTGCTTGAACTGCAAATTTTGCAGGTTTTGTGAACTTCCTGCCTTTATACCATTCAGGGTAGCCATTCAATCTGAAGCAGTCAGATCTGTCATGTCCCCCTTTCTTACAAAATGTACAATATTTATCTTCTTTGTTCTTCCTCACTTTAGTGTTTCTCTTGGTATTATTGTTGTCAAAACGATTTTTCTGAAATCTGGTAGCTGAGGGAGTAGCATTAGCAAAATCACTGTGTATGTCCAAAACTACATCTCTCTGTTTTTCAATCTTTAAAAGCATCGAGTAAGCCTTGTTTACTGATGGAAGAGGATCCATGAGTAAAATTTGATCCCTAACATGATCAAATTCTGCATCTAAGCATAAAAGAAATTGCATGAGTTGCTCCTTTTGACAGATCTCCTGTACTATAACCCTAGAGCCTCCATATCTACATGTTGTCGTAGGGTTTAGCACAACATATTCATCCCACTTTTTTTTATTTTGTTGAAAAAATCCACTATGGACAGATTTCCTTGTCTTGATGCACAAATCTCTCTTCGAAGATGAAAAATAAGTAGGCCATTGCTTTCTCCATACCTTTGTTCAATCTCTTTCTATAATTCCCTAGAAGATGGAGCAAGCAGGAAAACATCTGCTAATTCCCTTAACAAAGAATTTATGATCCAAGAAAAAACCAAATCATCAGATTCTTTCCACTATGCAAACTCATTTGAGTCAATATTTGGTGCATCATCCTTTAAAATGAAATTTGTTTTCCTTTTTGTACTCAACGCTAGTAACATAGATCTTTTCCGTGACATAAAATTCTTCCCGTTTAACATTGAACTTACAAGGATCAAACCTGGATTGTTGCTGTTTATTGATTCGCGACTGTACTGTGGTGTTCCTTGCATGATGTCTTCAACGTATGGATCTGATCTTTAATCCATAGGTTTGTTTCTTTCCTCTTCATTTGATCGAGATCCCTCTCCTTCTTGTGTTTGGAAAGCTTGGACATAGCTCCTTCGGACCATAGCTTGTTTAGACGAAACACATAGAAGAAAATGACTACTGTTTGAATCGAGCTTAAGTTATGATACCATGAAGAAAAGGAAGAGGAACATATCGAAAAATGTATCTTATTTCATGTAGTGATGTGATACAATGCGTTCATATATGTAGCTACTGAAAGTAAGCTAAGCGGGAAAGTATTTTGAAACTAGTTTGTTACATCGGAATCTAAAACAACTTTTCTAACAACTTATAACAGATTTGTAACTGATTATAATAACTTCTTGACGTGGGCTATCTTCCTTTCATTCTCTTCTACATGCATGCATTGGACCAACAATTATTTATTTAAGTTTCTTATTTCTATTTTTAATTCTTATAATCTCAAAACTTATGAAAATTATATATTTTGTTTTAATTTTTCATAATCTATTGTATTATTAACTAAATATATATTATTTAATTATTTAATATTAATTATTAATAAGCATAATGATTAATATTATTAAATTAATTATTTTAATTTTATAATTAATTTAATATTCTATTTTTAAAAATCAAAATATTTTTAACTTAATATTTTTTAAAAAAATACTTTAAGATATCTTAAAATATATAAATTTCAAATTAAATTATTTTAATAATTAAAGTATATAATAAAATTCAATATTATTTTATAAATAATTTTACTTATTGAATTATTTACTTGATTGAAAGGTATTATACATTTTACTAATAGTCATTAAGAAATATTATATAAAATAAATATAAATAAAATAATTTATTTAATTTATTTTTTAAAATTTATTTAATAATTAATTATTATTAATATAACTACATTCACTTTACAAATCAAATTAAAAAACAAATTAAAATTAGTTTTTATTGAAAATAAAACTAAAACTAAAAACAAGAATAAAAAATCAAAAACTCCAAAAACAATAAAAATGAAAGTAAATAGTTCCTAATTTATCATAATATTTCGAGGTTAAGTATTTGACTAAGATTTTTACCGTTGAAATTGTGTAAAACAATTAATAATACATGATTGTGAGTCCCAACACTATAACAGAACAAACTATTAGCTACTTTTTTTTTGCGACGAATTGCAAATCGTTGCTAAACACTAAAAAAAACAACACAATCTGCGACTTTTTGTTGATAAAACGTCGTGAATTGTAAATACTTTTCATGACGTTTAAAAAACGTCAAGAAAAGTTCAAATTTTCTGCGACATTTTATGAAAATGTCGTGGATTTATATCACTTTTTGCGACATTTTTTTAGTAAAACGTGACGAAATAAAAATCGCGACGTTTTGTTGAGTAAAACATAACTGAAGCCTTCAGCAACAAATTAAAACAACGTTTCATGATGTTTTGAAATTGTTTTCGTTTGCCGTCGACCGCATCCTCACTATTACCTTTCTCTCGTTCCCTGTTCCTTCAACACCTTCAAATCTCCCTCTCAAATTCACCCCTGGTCCTCTGTGCTTGTAGTTCTAGAGGTACGCTCCAATGTCCGTTGCTCGATTTTCATCCTATTTGCTAAAGTTCGAACCTTTCTCTGGTGGGTCTTACTTTAAGTTAATATTCGAAGCACAATAATGAAATACCCACTAATCTCCTCTCTCTCTCTTTATGTTTTCTGTGAATTTGTTAAATTTTGAATCATTCTCTGGTACTCTTGTTTTAAATGGCTTTTCCAAAGGCTGTCCGGATACCAAAAACATTCCCAAATCTGACCCGGTTTATCAAAACCAATTGGCGAACATGTTTGTTAATCGGATTTCTAGTATTGAATTTCACTTTTCTGTTCCTACTGGTGTGGAGTTTTTGTTTGAACATTGAGTTTCTGTGATGTTTTTTAAGATTTTGTGACATTTTTTAAACGTCGCAAATTATGCTATTTTCTTGTAGTGAAAAGTCTCGAATTTGGCAATGTTAAAGTAAATTGTCAGAAAAGCAGAGTATTTAGCGACGATTTTTTGGAATTGTCACTAAAAGTGGCTAATTTTGCGATGGTTTACTCATGTCATCGCCAAAGATCGAGTCTTTGGCAACAATAACGTAAAATGTCAGTAAGTATTCAAACTTTTTCAATGAAATGTATATTTCGTCGCCAAATGTAAATTTTTGGCAACTAAACCTTGAAATCTTTGCAAAAAGTGCAGATTAAAGAATTATGTATTAATAATGTTAATTTGTTAAATTTTTAATGGTAAGTATGCTTAATAATCCTAAGGTTAACTATAATTGACATTTGTATATGATTATCATATTTTTGACTTAGGTTTTCTTTTTAAATTTGTTTAAATATATAGTTAATGCATAAAAACTCTATAAATTCTCTTTTTGGATATTAAAAGATAAACATACCTAAAATTTTAAATATTAATAAGATTAAAATTTAATAAATTTAAGTTAACTATTATTCTTTATCATTAATATTTATTAACAATAAAATAATAATACATAAAAATTGAAAAGTGTAAGCAATATAATATAACGATGTATGCATGTAAGTAATACAAGATTATAATTAGAAGTTTAACAATCTTTACAGACATAAAACAACAACAACAACAACATCCAATATGAATCTCACTGATAAATGGGGTCTAGAGAGGTCCACTAATACGTAGCCTTACCCTAATTAGTAGAGAGGCTATTTCCAAAATTCTTATTGACATAACAATAAATAAAGTTTTATGCTTATTCCATTGAAAAGAAAATGAAATGATTATTTTTTGGATTCTAGGTGACATGAGAGTCGGTAAAGGTAAATGAGTTCGCTATGTCTGGATTCCCAAGAAGGGTCCTTGCACTTTCAAAGGCTTCAATTGAAAACATCAAATATCTTCCCTCAAATGATAGGTTATTGACACCTTCTTACAACAACTTCTTAGCTATAGCTAAACTTGTAGAGGTTATAGTGAACGAATCCAGTATGGATCACGGAATTAGATGAACTGCCAGTGTGATGCGTTTCACGTAAGACAAAATTAGTATGGAAGTTAAATAGCTAGTTAAGTCAAACTGTATTACAAAGGCAAATTCAAACATATTCACAACTGATTGAGTAGATATAGTAATTGGAATTGACGATTGATAAAAAACAATTGATTGCCTTAATCTTGTACTAGCCCTCGGGATATTGCCACCGTTTCCATTTTCATCTATGTTCTCTTGAAGATTGGATTAAGTTTTATAGAACACATAGTATATACAATCAAATGTTCATTTAATAGCTTATGCAAATACGATACAAATACTTAAGGAAGAGAGGTAATTCAGATGATATTAAAAACCTTGATGAAGAAGATAGGTCATGGAAGGCAAGCAATGATTAGTGTAGGATGATGAAATATCTGCATTGATTTTTTCTACACTAGGTACAATTTTCCCACATCCTCCCAGCGGAGCTCATTTCTGTTGTTGGAAACTAGTTGCCACATTAACATTCCTCGATGAATTGATGTTAACAGTTTAATTCTAAAAATTCAATATATTATAAAATTACTATGTTAAATAAAATTTGTTTGGTAATCAAATCCTATAAATGAATTGTCAATGGAATGAACATAGGGAACTTTTTGCATTCCACCTCAATGTGATCTATTATGCTAGTTTGTCGATGCTAAGTCAAAGTACTACATTTCACTAGTGGTACAAATTTGGTGCAAAAGGAATCATATGGTAAATGTTTTACAAAAACATATGTTGCAAATTGTGTCTTAATCTCTAACAGACCTTCCATAAAACAATTAGGAGGGTTTCCTCAAACAACAACCAGAGGTTGGGAAAAAAGCGTGTATCCATCGTCATCTAATACAGAAACACAAATCGCCATCTTCCAAGCACAAACAGAAAGGGAAACCCATACACTAATTGCAGGACACAAAGCTTACATTAACTTTGGGACGTAGCGAAAAATAGAGCACAATAAGGAGGGTTCTTGGTAACTGAAAAGAAGAACAATACGTACCAATACAACACACGATCCTTTGCCGATGGTGAGGACCACAAGACAGAAGACTACCACAAAAGAGGATATGACGCTTCTTCAACCGATTATGAAGAGACTATACAAGGCTAACACGAGAACAAAGACAACTTCATTTTCATGTTAATAACCTAGTAGAAAATGACATCATTTGTTGTTAAGGTAAATGACATCATTTGTTGTTAGGGTAAACAACGTTGTTTTCAATTAAGTCGAAATAAATAATCCATTTGGTGAGGATTCAAAAATCCGTTGCCAAATGCTTTGGCATTAACATTTGGATTCACCTTTGGCTAACATAATTATATTTCATATATTAATTATATGTTACAGTACGAATTTTTATATAATAAATAGATAATTATTATTAAGTAGAGTAATATATATTGCATAAGTTAGATATGAGAAAATTTATAAATTATGTAATAATTCATAAATCATTAAACTAGTTACAATTATTATCTATACATTCACATAACATTATATTAATTACAATATAATAATAATAATAATAATAATAATAATAATAGCAATTTGATTAAAAATAACTTATGGGACTTTTGGCTATGTTTTCATTGGCAAAAAAATCACAATTTTAACGTTAATAAGATCAAAATATCATAAAATTTAAGTTAACTACTTTTCTTAATCATTAATATTTATTAATAATAACACAATGATTATATAAGTGAGCAAACAAATTTAGTGAAAAAATGTAATATATATTTTTATTAATTTCTTTAATATATATGATTTCATAATTTAATATGGTATCATAAAACTGTATTTATTATATATAGTTTCTATATAATTTATGTTTATGGTATATTTAAAAATTTAGCAAAATCATATATATAAAATTTTTGTATTGGCGGCGGTTTCATAAATTGATAGCCAAATATACGACTACCAATTTAATATTATTAACAATGATCATAAGTATA
Source organism: Erythroxylum pelleterianum (assembly GCA_027563865.1). Lineage (NCBI taxonomy): Eukaryota > Viridiplantae > Streptophyta > Magnoliopsida > Malpighiales > Erythroxylaceae > Erythroxylum > Erythroxylum pelleterianum. The sequence goes on from JAOQMR010000004.1 coordinate 20,478,613, forward strand.
AAACTACATTTATTTAAGAATAATGTAATTTAAAATATTTATAAAACAACAACATTTTATATATGAATGCATGTTATATTTATTTATACTTTTTGTTTTAAAATTTTAATATATATGATATGAAAATTTAATGTGGTCTAACAAACTATATTTATTATGTATATATTGTTAACAATTTTATAAAAAATTTTAAATGAAAAAAACAAAACTATAAAAATTAAAAAAACTATTATTGGTGACGATTATGCAAAATCACCACCTATAGAAATATTTGAAGAACAATTTCTAAATTCGTCGCTAAATGTTATAGACTTATATGACATAATTTTTGTAACGTTATAATTGGACCCCGACCCCGCCTCCCCATTTCATTGCGCTAATCTTCTTTTTTATTTTGCTTCTGTGTCTTTTGGTGAACCTTTGTGATTCTCTTTGTCTGTTCGTGATTCTCTTCGTCGGTTCATCATCTTCTCATCGTCCGTTCATCATTGAGGTAAGTACACTTATCCTGAGTGTTTTGTTTTGTGTTTTATTTCTCCTTTGATGTTATTGTTAAATGGTATGTGAATGGTTGGTTTTCGGGTGATACTTTGAGTTGTTTCTATATAAATGGAGTGTTAATGTTGTTTGTATATGTGAAGAAAGGGAGAAGACAGATTATTTATTGTTAGTTAGGTTTAATTTCTTAAGTCTATAAGGTGTTTGATGAAAGTCCTCTTATGTATTTATTGTTTTGTTTTGATAGAGAATGAATTTTCCAGAACACGCATGCCTTGAGTGTTCTATTTTAAGTATTCAAACATTCAAGAAATTCATATGGGTTGTCCTACTATTGATGTTATTTGATAATCCTCATGTTTTTAGTGTAAAAAAATTCAAGAAATACATGTTGGACTGTAAATAACATTTGAGTTTTTTCGTGTTCAAAATATTCAAGAATTTAACCTAATGTTGTGCTACTATCAATGTTATTTCAATATTATGTTTTTAGTGTCCCAAACATTGAATAAATATTAAAGTTGTTGGACTGTTAATGTTACTTGAGTATTTTGTTTTTTGTGTTGAAAACATTTAAGACATTCACCTAATGTTGTGCTACTGTCAATGTTATTTGAATGTTATGTTTTTAGTGTCCTAAACATTGAAGAAATGTTAATGTTGTTAGACTGTTAATGTGACTTGAGAGTTATGTTTTTTGTGTTCAAACATTCAAGAAATTCACCCAATGTTGTGCTACTGCTAATGTAATTTTTCTATTATGTATTTAGCGTCCACTTTGTAATAAACATATTCTTGAAATAAAAAGACATAAAAGAACTTATGATACATATTTAAATTATACTAAAGTAAACAACAAATGTTAATAAAAATGTACTCCTTTAAATGATTCAACAATATATGTTAATAAACATAATTGTTGCTCTTCCGTTTTATCATGTAATTAGTAATTAAATATAACGTAATTTGATGAATCTTCTTGAATTTTCAATCCACTGTGAGCATCTAATCTTTTTCATAAGCAAAATGAGTTGGAACATGATACATTATTGCAATAATAGTGATAAGTCCTCTTTTTATCCTTCATTTAATATTTTTTTATATCATCTTCGTTATGTGTTTTTTTTCAAAATCCATTTCTCTAATTTATTTTAAAATTGTAACAAAAGTATCACTAACACATTACAACTTATTCGAACTATGCATGATAGAAAATTAAGATTAAGAAAAATATCCACATTTTGTAATTAAAAGAAATGTAGGGTGTCATTATTATGCTATGACTAATTTAGAGTATGTTTGAGGTGAAAAAAAATGATTGAAGATAATGGAGTTAACACCTAGCGAACTAAAACAAAGTTAGGAAGACCAAAAGGAATGAACCCTAATTATTGTAACCAAATGTTCAAACACAAAGGTAAGAAGTTATTATGCATGCAAATTTATTTTCCTAAATCTTGTAATACTAAAGAATTATTAAATAAGAAACACTTTAGAGTTGAAGCTTATTAATCATAAAAGAAGACATATAAGACTTTTTTTTAACAAACTTAAAGAAAAAAATTAAAAGAGATAAAGGTTTAAAAAGATGATGCCTAATGAATTAGATTGATTTTTAATATGTTATTAATTCCAAGGATCATGACTTAAAGATTGCTACGCATGTACCTAGGGGTTTTATTGGATTGACTTTAACTTGGACGTATATTAAGATTGTCGTAATGTTTTATAACTGAATGCTTAACAGTATGAATTATTCTTGGAGTTATGGTTTGGAAATTAAGATATGGGTTATGTGTGTTGAATGGGTTGATTGAATGTGAATATGTGTTAGAAACTTTGTTTTACTACTGCCTATAAGATGTTTGACGTATGTACCCTTTGAATCTCTAATGTCAAATTGTTTTACTCAACTGTCGAATTGTTCATCAGTCACAAACTATCGCGAGCCCATCATTGCCATAAAGTCATTAAAAATTTAGTAATGGTAAATTCCATCGAAATGTGACCAAAAAATTTAGTTATAAACATTTTCTACATTTTAAGTCCTAAGACACATCTATACGAACAAGTGTATTATATTAAATACAAAATTGTCTTTCTTGTTAAGTCAAAATTGACTTCACGTATTGGTTAATGTTTTGATGATAAACAAAGAGAAAGATAAAATGAAACGTAACTGGATGAACGTCTGAAATGTAGAACATGCAAAAGCAGAACATGCAGAAAGCAGACGATGCGCAAAAGAAGAACATG
>JAOQMR010000004.1:20494643-20505115 GCA_027563865.1 Erythroxylum pelleterianum
AGATAGAATTCCTTCCTTTCCACTTGAAGTCACCGAAATCTAAGGGTATGAATGCATTAAATGAAATAAACACATGGCAATTAGTGGAGGAATGAAGAAAGTCAAAGAACCAATCAAATTGTTGAAAAAATCAAACAAAGACCAAGCAAAATATCACTCCAATTTCGGTTCCCACTAGGTTTAAGGGCCCACTTTTGGGTCCCACTAAAATATGCAATAGTTTACTACCAAATAACAGTAGAAAATCAACCAGTTCGCCACTTGGCGATTTTTTTCCGGTCCGGGAATTTTCTTCGGAAAATTCCAGAAAAATTTCAAAAAATCCCTTAAAATGGGAAACACACTCTGGATCAGTCAAAATAATTTTTCAAACACAGTAACCACGTTAATCACAATAAAATTGCCTTAGGCACAAAAACCGGGAATGTCATGTATGCATGTACAGTAATTTCAGGTGCACAATTGATACTGTGTATCGATCCTATTATGCATGAACAGTCCTAAGTCATTCCAATCCATCTCATCCTATGCCAAATTTACTATTTTACCCTTCCAGTTGGGGGTGGGATGTTACAACTCCCCCCTCCTTACAAAAAATTTCGTCCTCGAAATTATCAGTCCACAGTTCAATATGACAGTTATCAAATGTCCCTACATTTCCCATACACTTTTTCAGTCAATGATTCATTTTCCGAAAGGTCACAGTAACCACATTCAGTCAGTTGTTCCATCACCTTTTGGCTAACTCATTAACACTCATCACAGTAGACGGATTCAACAAGGCTGTCAGTTGGCGATCTCACTATCTTACTATCTCACTTGCCATTTTCAAAGTAGCCATTACCTTTAGTTCCAAGGCTATGACTCAGTCCATTATTTCCGAACCTGTTCACTGATCATATTTTATCAATTCAATACCTTTTTCTCCAGTACCATGCAGTCTAATTCGTATTCCATTGAGTACATCTTTTCAAGGTGATACTTACCATAATCTCCTTTATCTCGTCCCGGACGACTCACTTTCCTTTGGTACCAATACAGTGACATGTAGCTCTATTTCGCTATAACTAGTGATAATTTAGCTAATGCCATCATTCTTTATATTCCATTGACTCTTTATTCAAATTCAACTCTCCTTAGACAATTCACTGTTCTCTATGCATTTAATTCTATTTCATTTGTCCGTTCCTGATCCACTTCAGCTAACCCATGCAGTTTTCCTAAGACCTTTCCTTTGTTTCACTCATCACACGCATCTCGACTCAATGTTGGTCTTTGCCTCCCGTTAGGCACTGTGCAGTGTAGCAGTATATCCCTACAGTAAATCAGAACTCTATAACACGGTCTTAATCCTGTGAAACCCAAACCACTTAAGCATTTTTTTCTGTTGAACATTCAAACCTATAAGCACTCAATCAATAATCACTTCATTCTATACCCATAGTTATTCAATTTCCCTTTTCGCATATACTTACTAGAATGTCTAGCTTCGATTGCTCACTTTCTTGTTCTAACACCTTTTTGTCGGGTACAAGTACTTCTTCTTTGAATCATTCACTTTTTTTTCCGATTTCACTCGCATATTCAGACTCATCATAGGACTCACTACTTTAACTCCTGCACTCTGAACCTTTCTTACCTCTATCCAGTATCACTAGATCTACAACGTCAATTTTCCAGGAACACTTCCTAATTACCCATAATCTACTTGACATTCCTCCTGCACTCTGAACCTTTCTTACCTCTATCCAGTATCACTATATCTACAACGTCAATTTTCCAGGAACACTTCCTAATTACCCATAATCTACTTGACATTCTTTGAAAATCTCAATATCTATAATTGATCTGTTCAATGCGGCCTTATCTGTTCATTATTTGAGTTTAGTAGTCAGAATTGTCTGTTCATTTCAGAATTGTCGGTATAGATTTTTGCCCGTCTTTTTCCTCGAATAAACACAATGTATCCTTAGAGGAATCTAAGGTCTCCAAGGCTTTAAACTAAAATTAATGATTATATAAAAAAAAGCATATCTTTCGATCATTATGCCACACGAAACTGGTGTTATAATATACAAATCATAGGACCCAAACGCAGCTATTAGTTAGTAAAATGAAAATTTCTGTTATAATTCTTGATGGTTGAAATGAAATTAAACTCATTTTTTAAACTTTCACAATCTTTAATATTATTTAAGTAAAGGATATTAAAAGTATAAATTTTTATTGCCAAAAACTCTCTTCATAATTTTTAGATTTTGCTAATTGAGAGTTTATTACTAATCACTTAAATTGAATATGTCATTTGACTTAAACCAATAAATTTATTGAGTGAATTATTACATAAAAAGTAGAAGATGAATTAGTTTAGGATTTTTCATGTCAACTAAGTGTTCACAATGGCACTTTAACCGGTAGTTTTTCTGTGCTTTTTATGGGTGCAAATTAGGTTCACTATTAAGTCCTTAATTTTGGAGATTCGATGACATTTACAAACGAATGATGGTGAAAGCTAGCATTAATTTTTGTTTTTTCTTTATAATACATTGACGTTCATATTGGATGGAGACTTAATTAACCTTCGCTTTGTTGACAACATCAGGTGCACAAAGAATAATATTTAGAACAAAATTTCAAGTTAAGAAACGACGATTGGATAAGCCCAAATGTAATTTACCAATTAGATTATCAAAAAAGTTATGGGATAATTCTAGTCTCATAGGAGCCCAAGGGCCTAAGGAAACAACTAAAATCCAGAAATTTAGACCTTTTCTCTTCATTGCCAAGGAAAAAAAAAAGCATTATCTAATTTCATCGCTATTTTCCAAATAAAAACTTCAACTATACAATACATCGACAACACCAAAAATAAATATATGTAATTAAAGTTTGATAGCGCATTGCACGGTCCAGGTCAAATGCAACTACAACATAGATGTGTAATAAAATTACTGAAACAAGTTCGATAGGAAACAAGTAAACCACCTAGATTACTACAGAAAGGGGGAAAACTGAAACTTCCCACTCCTGAATCTACTTTCGTTTTCGACATCATAGTTTGTTTCTGTACCAGAACACGCCTTTGCTGTTCATCTCACCTTCATCTTGCTCAACATAAATACACTCTTTACCCTCTCTCCATATTGCCTTGTAGATTGGTGTCCCATCAAATTGGTAATATTCTCCCAAAATTGGTCTGATAGCCTTGGTGGCCTCCATGGCATGATAGTGAGGCATAGTTGAGAACAAATGATGGGCTACGTGGGTGTCTGTTATGTTGTGAAAAACCTTGTTCAAAATCCCATAGTCTCTGTCAACTGTGGCTAGAGCCCCTCTTAACCAGTCCCACTCAGAAGAATCATAATGTGGCAATGAAGGGTGAGTGTGTTGCAGAAATGTGATCATTACAAGGAAAGCATTTACCACTAACAATGGTCCTCCATAGAAGCAGAGAACCCAGGCTAGCCCCTTTGCTACTGCTAGACGATAGATCCCATAAGTGACAGCAAGAATACCAACATCAGAAATGTATATCTCAAGTCTTTGACGGTCAGTATAGATAGGGCCGTGAGGGTCATAGTGGCAAGCGAACCGATCATAAGGCCTGCCTGAGACGTTGAACGCCAGGTAAAGAGGCCAACCAAGGGTTAAGGTTATGGTAAGAGTTAGGACACGGCCTGGTGGGTTGTTAAGGTACTTGGAGTACCAATGCATATCGGCTTTCTTCTTGGGCACAAATACTTCATCTCGTTCAAGAGAGCCGGTATTAGAATGATGGCGACTATGGCTGTGTTTCCACGAAAAGTAAGGGACAAGGAGAAAAGAGTGAAGGACAAGGCCAACTGTGTCATCAAGCCATTGGTAATCACTGAAGGCATGGTGGCCACACTCATGGGCAATGACCCAAACGCCGGTGAGAACACAACCTTGAAATGCCCAGTAAATTGGCCAAGCTAAGTAGGAGAAAGGGTGAGGGAGGAGAGGGAAGTAGTTGGCAGCAATGTAATAGAAAATGAAGGCAATGGTGAGGTCGTAGACAACATATGAGAATGAGCGGAGAACAGAACGCTTGAAACAATGAGGTGGGATTGCTTTTTTGACTTGACCGAGTGAGAATGGTGGCTTTAAGTATGGAACTCTTTTCATGGGGTCAGATTTTGACTTCTTTGCGGATGGTGGGATAGACATGTTGCCACCGGCACCCATCGTGCTTCTGACTACATGAAAAAATTAAAAAGAAGAAAAGGGAGTTAAAAAATTAACCCTAATTCATATCAATCAAGAGAAACGCAAATCAATAAGAACCTATAGAATGCATTTGATCTAGAATTATTGGAAATGGCTTCAAAAAGGAAGAGATAAAATAAAGAAAGTCCCATGTGAAAAATGTCCCAAAAAAAAAAAGGAAGAGAGAGACAGGATCGACTTGGTCATCTGGCATTTATATCATGTGGTCTGATAAGCTGTCATTATACTTGATAAAAAAGCATGGATGTATAGCAGACAATTATTATTGGGTCAAGCCTGCAGCAAACATTGAACCAAAGTCCGCAATAGGCCTCATTCATTTTACCAGTCATGTGCTATATATAGGGACTTAGTCTACATGTAGGCCCTACATACGTATGGCTATACTGATGACTTTCGTAAAGAAAAGGTCAAGCAGACGCTACCGTTCCGAATCCCTGTTCTTCTTATGTTTAAAGTCCCCTCAATTATTCATTGCAATAACAATTATGCTTATAGCACAAACGTTAATTTATTCGGAACAACATACAATGTTTCACGCGGAAGGGAAAAAGAACACTATCAACAAATAACAAGTACTCTGAATTCAAACAATTGTAAAGTCTCCTAGTTAGCAGCTCACAATATTAACCGGTGCTTGAAATTAGACAACCACAAAAACAATTAGATAATAGACCAACATTTGCATCAATCACGAATTAAACGTGAAAAATTGATCCCTTCTTAAACATCAAAATTTCAAGAGTCGGTCCTTTGACTGATGTGAGGTTTATAGACCCACCAAACGGTTAGGTCGAAGTCCACATCAATTGCATCGAGCATGAACCGCCCAAGAGATTGAAAACTACACAACACTGTATACGGAAATCGCACAGGAATTATTCGCAAACGTCATCGTTCTGGCCTCTAGGCGAAGGCGGCTAAAAACACGCTAACTACTGGCGGATCTGTAATTACTAGTCACGTGCTAAGGACAGCTTTTTGGAAACTTCAGCCAATACAATAGAATAGACCAGTGTTTCCCTGGCCTGCGCTTGAATTGGGAAGGCATGGGCTTTGAAGCTCTGTACCGGTCAAAACAAGTATATAACTAATATATGTATTTATGGAAGCATTGTTTTCTCTAACACGTCCACAACAAGAGTCGTATCAGTTACTAGGAGTTATTAGAATTAAACTAGAATCCAAAAGCTGTTCATATTCTTTCTTACATTTTATTTTTAAAAAGCAAACAGCATAAATTTTAACACAGGGCGATAAAGGTAATGAACAGATCCATCTACACAACACAAGAGAGAGAGAGAGAGAGAGAAAAAGGGTGGAAGGAACATGAATATGAATATCAACATGATTACTAGTACTGATTTTTATCCATATTACTATCACAACCACCATAAAGAAGAAGAAAACTATTCGTCTCAAAACTTACCAAGTACGAATGCAACAAATCTACGGTTGATTGAAACAGATCTAATGTCAGCTGGATCTGAAAATGTCTTTGCAAAGTTAAGCAACAATAATCACAGGCAAAGCAGGAAATGAGATTGTTCATCACAAAAGAGAAATGAATAAAAAAACGAGGAGATTGAAGAAGAAGTACCTCTTAGACTTCTCCACCTAGAAGAGACGCAGAGAGAAAGAGAAGAACAAAACACTCTCTTCCTCTTTGTGTATCTGTAGTATGGAAATAGCCAGCCGTCTGCTCCTCCTCCTTTATATAAGCTTTTTCCGCGAGGCTCAGACATCCTTGCTTTGCGTTCCCTTCCCTTTGGGTCCCACACGCAAACCCCTCAACATGTTCCTTTGGACTGTTGCACCTTTACCCACTTGGCCACTTCCTACATCCAAAACACTAACACCCAATCACAACCGTCCCTCCTTTTTCTGGTATTTCTCTTATTTTAATATGAACTTTTTCCCTTCCAGTTGATCTGAATTAGTTAATTAATCGTACATAGCTTGGAGGCCATATTCGCGCCTTTCCTAATCACATTAACGACGTAACCTTGGTTGGTTGTCCGTTGTCCGTACAGTGAAGAGTATTGGAAAATCAAATCTACCAAATGAAATTATCCCGTTCAAATCATCCGATTTTATTACTCTATTTTTACTTAAACATTTATCTATTTTTAAAAAAAAATTATTTATCAAATAAATAAATGCTTATAAAATAGGATAAAAATAAAGTAATCTATTGCATATCTTCTGCCCGAAACCTCCTTAAAAGTTAGAACCCGTATGACTTCATATCACTTGATATATTGGACCGGCAGTGAAAGTACGTAAACGTGAACCTGTTTCTATTTGAATATAAACGGCAAAAAGAGTTGTTACGTCGTCCTTTTTTTTTTTTGGTGTGAGTTACGTCGTCCTTTTTCATGAAGGAAAAACTGGTATTTCCTGCGTGTTGAAAATTCACATACCCAAAAACCTAAAGTTGTAACTCTGTTAATCTATACCTTATCACTCCATTTTCATGAAGTAATTTAACAATCTAGCAAGCTACTTTTGAAATTAAAAATATACTTTAGAAGCTAAATTGTATTTGGAAATCAATTTTTTTAACTATTTCTGCAATGTTAATTAAAATTATAATATATTATGTAAAATATTAATTTGTTTCAAATAAAATTGTTAATTTCTACACAAAATGTAACAGACCTTGGTACAGAAGTCCAAGAAATTAAAGAAATATATTTAACAGACCTTGCATTTTTAACAATAATAAAATAAGATCAGATCAGACAACCGTCCCAACAGATCTGATTCTTTAGTCTGGTCAACCGTCTGCAACCACAAGCAGAGCTTGATTTTTTAGAATAGAATTCACGTGATCACGTCCTTTGCTCTACAAATTTGGAGATCCAAAAGACGTATTCAGAAAGTAAGCCTCTTTTAGGAAAATATCTTAACGATCCTCCCTATAAGCACGTATGGGTAGATTGGAATTGGATTCTTCTGCAGAGAATATCATAACAACGTCAGCCATTTGATGACCAACATTATCTTTCTCCGTTGGAACCTGTGACCTGCTTTTAAAACGGCAAGAATTAAAGCATTGTCAGTATGTTTAATAACCATCATCGTGCTAAGTTATTGCGCCAATCATTCAAGTTTTAATGGCTATTTAATTTATATTATTTTTTTATGTACCAAAAGAAGTAGAAATCTTACAAAAGGTATTTACTTGATCTAGTTCTTATTTTGGAAGCGAGTTATAAAAATGTGGGTTTGTTTTGAGATCTTTCTGGTAATACAAAATTTTGGATGTTGAACTACAGCTATCTGAATTTTGACTTAGGATCTGTTCAAAATTTGTTTTTTTTAATCATTATGAATGTTAAACTTTTTTAATTTGGTACGAACATATTATGTCCGTTTTATATTTGAAAGACTCAGAAATTGATTTGTCGTAAGAAAAATAATGAGTCGTCGGTCCATTTTCGTGATACATTCCTCCTCTGTTTCCGTCTCCGTCTCTCAAATTGGTCGTAACATGCTTATAATTACAAGTTTGACTTTAATGAATTCCATATTAAGAAGTTAGAAAAATTGTCGACATCAGCAGCCTAACTTTAAACCCGCATGCATCCTACGAGTTTAATGATATTTTATTATCAAAGGATCTAATTAAGTATTTGACTGAAACACCAATTACTTTAAGCTGATTCCATTGACATTCTCAACTTTGACAGCTTCGCATCGTGTGATTACCAATATCTTAAAAGAGATTTTTCTTACCGGAAATTACAAGAGATGGACAGTCGGCAAAAATATTATATCTTTAAAATTGATTTATTTACTATAAAATAGACTTAATTAAAATTTTCATCTCAAATTGTAAGAGTTTGAAAAGTTGTACATATGGTAAGTTTGAATTAATATTTCACGTTTTCAACCATCCTTACCGCCACAAATACAACTAGAAATATTAATGATTTACACTAATGACTACTTACGTTTATCTATCAATTAGTCACATAGTAACATAAAGCATCACAACAATATTGACAATTGCCTACAAAAGAATTCTGTCGCTAAAAGTTTCAAAATTGTTGCTAATAGCCGCTAAAAATATAATCAAATTCTCGTAATTGAAAACTACAAACGACGTTTTTTACTAATCGTTGCTAATAGTTTTTGCTTACATTTTATTTTCGTAGCAAAAAACTATTATCGATGTTTTCAGAAATCGTCACCGATACATTTTGACTACACTTAATTTTCATAGCTAAAACTTATTAGCTACGTTTTTTAAAATGTAGCAAAAATATTTTAGTTAGTTTCCAAAAACATACCTAATTGTTCTTAGCTATGTTTTGTAAAATGTGGTTAAAATTTTAATATACATATTAATGAAATATTATATCATGTTAATTATAATTATTTGTGATATTTTTAATCCATATTATTATATATAATATTTAGATTTTTTGTTAATTTATTATACAAAAATAATTGATAATTTGAAGTATTGTTATAAAAAACAAAATATCATTAAATTATATCAACAAAAAGAATATTCTTCATGTACCAAGATAACCCACTAACTTTAGTACATCAACATCAAATTTTTTGAAACAATTATGCTGCAATTGAATCAATGATCAAAAGGTTACCAATAGTTTCCATAAAGCACTTGCAAATTCTAAAATTAAGGTTTGTATTTTATGGTGTGAATTCTATATATGTACTTCCCCCTATATGAAAGCAAAAACAAGAAGGTAAAGAAACCTTATAAAACTCAGGGTTACCTTTTAAAGAGTATAATCTTGCACCTTTTCATAAAGCCCATCTAAGAGCTCAACAACTCTTAACTCGTTGACTCTATTTAAAACATACACATAAATGGGGTGGGAGGAAATTGAGTTTGTATAACAAATTTGTCTCTAATTTATCAGGGCCCCCCTTCCATTATATAAAAGAAAGATCACACTTAAGAGGAAAAAAACATAAAGAGAGAGAGAGAGAGTGTGTCTCTTTACTTTTAGGCAATTGGGAATAACGAAAGTGATGGAAATAAGGTTCAAAGAAACACAACGAAGGATATATACCTTAAATTGAAGGAAACAATTTCTCTATTAATTTGTTTGATTTGGTGAAACAAAAACATCATGAAAGTGATAGGAAATACCCTTGAATAATCTTGCAATTGATGTGTAAAGCAATCTTAAAACGCAGAGCAAATCCAACAACACAAGTTAAAATATTTCATGTCAAATATTTTATAATAAAATGGTATAGAAAAGACATAACAGAAAAATAGTACATTAAACATATTTTCAATGAGAAAGTCTCGAACTAAAGTCCTATCTCCATCATATATGATATAAGATCAAAGACAATTAACTGAAAGACTAGCCATCGGTGAACTGTTAAAAATTAATTCATAATTTGATATGTATACATAAGAGCGGTTAGATGTTGCCTGAGCTGGGCGAAGTCCCTGAGAAATGGAATATCTAGTATGAATGGGAATCATGAGAGTGTGGGCTTGGGCAATTCAGGATATTTGCTTTTGGTTTTGGAACTGGTAGTTCAGGTTTTGGAAGTTTCGGTACTTCAGATTTTGGTAAAGATGGGAGTTCTTGCCTTAGAAACTTCAACTTTGGAATTTCATGTATCTCAACTTTTGGTAGCTCAGGTATTTCAACCATCTAAAATTAACGAAACCACAAAAACATTAACATATAGAAGAAAGGAACGTAAAGGCTAATTCACTAAACAGAGTGAATCTATAATCTCAACAACGGGGATCTCCTAAATTGTGCTTGTCTTCACAAAGTTATAGAGAGATCCATTATCTCAAACATAGGCATATTCTAAATAATTTTCACTAGCATTAAAATATTTATAAACAATACATCTTAATGCATTACTATGTACTATCCAAGTGATCTTTCTTTTCAATTTTATTTAGTTTTTAACATCTTTATTTAGTAAGAGCCATCAATGCTTCTTTTTCTTGTTTCTCATTGAATTTCAAACTTATCAAATAAATATATTTTTGTAATAAATTTGGTTCTTGATTTATTAAAATTAATGCGTCAATTCTCTAATATATATATATATATATATATATATATATATAGCTTTCTTAGATTTGATTGAAACTTATTCGTAGGCTCTTTATGTAACATCCCACCCTCAGCTGGAAGGGTAGAATGGTCATTTGGCATAGGATGGGATAGATTGTCTGTTCATGCATTATATGATTGTTACAC
>JAOQMR010000004.1:20512513-20532468 GCA_027563865.1 Erythroxylum pelleterianum
GGGAAGCGATGGTCTGGCTAGTAGACAAGTGGGGTTTTAGAGGTTTGTTAAAATGTAAAAAGGAAAGTGAAGAAGATAAAGACGAAGATGAAGAATAAGAAGAAGAGTGGTTAGAGGAAGGTGTCCTGAGATGAAGGAAGGAAGTAGCTGGAGTGGAGTTCACGGTTGATTGGCTTGAAGAAGATGAAGAAGAAAAAAAAAGTGTAAGAGGGGTAGGTGTTAGAATGACTAACTGACGTTGACAATTAATAATTTTGGGTAGAACTTCAGTCCAAAGGTGGCAAATAATTATGAATGCCTACTTGATAAACTTGCATAATTTAATACCGATTATGCAATCTTTACATGTACAATAATTTTGAATGCCTACTTGATAAACTTTGTATAATTTAATATCGATTATGTAATCTTTATATGTACATATAATAATAAATATTGGTGTATTTTTTATTTCAATAAAGTATTTTATTTTTATTTATTCTTATAAAATTTTTATCTTATTTATTATATTCCGGTTTGATAGCGGTTCACTACCGGTTGAACCTCTAAACCTTAAACCTTTCCTTCAACCGGTTCGATGTCCGATCCGGTTTTTAAAACATTGGTTGTTATTATTTCTTTATTTTCTGAAATTTTTGTTTATCAAATATCTTTGGGTGTGAGTTCAAGATGCATAAATTCCCGTAAAAGATCTCGATGTAAGATGATGACAATTTCCTGCGCTAGCTGGACCTGGATGGCTCATTACTGAGAAGTGAATTGGACGTGCATCGACTTGTGTCCTCCTGAAAGCATTTTAAGTGTATCGGTTTTTGCCCTTCCATTCAACAATTCATAATTCCTACTGCTTTTGCAAATTGCAACTGTTCTAATCCATTAATCTTGATCTAAAATTTCGACCTCTTTGCTTCGGACAACATAGTTTTAACATTGGCCATCGGACATGTTTATGGGGGCAATGCTCATGCAGCGAAACTGTTTCTTTAGCAACAAAATTTTGAGCCAACACACCCCGAAATGATGCTCATTTGTAAATGTCGATAGTCAACACTGACGGGGTGCGATTTGTTGGATGCTGTAGTAATCACCATAGGGCATGAGCGGGGATTCATAAAACAATCAATAGTAAAAGCTCTAAACTAGATGTCCGCGAAATATGATCTGAAAGCTGAGACAGAATAAGTAATACTCTAATGTCAACCTCCGCTAAAACTAATGCTCGAATCGCCAAAAGTTACTGCACAATCAAGTCACTCAACAGAAACACTATTGTCGAAAGAAGTTAATGTTTCCAGCACTTCTCTTACATCAGTCAAACCACCGTCTGCAACTCAAAACACATTCACTAAAACGTATTTGCACAGCTCTAACTTAAAATACGGCTCCCATCAATACACGACTGCACAGTTAATATTCCCAAATCAGCTGAAAACAACCAAAGCGTTTAATCTCAAAGTCCTGTCTTGCGTAGTTCAGCAGCACCATGAGCAAAGTGACATCTCTGACCAAAGCTGCAAGTACCCTTGGAAAAATTATCACATAATTTCGTTTTAAAGTTACTTCCAGGATGAGCATGGGCACTGGGCAAGGTAGTAGACTTCTTGGGTCCCAGACTGGCAATCAGCTCTTTTACCATACCACTTGCTTGCTTAATCTGATCAAATGTCCCCTCAAGTTCAATGTTCCTGAGGTTGGGATCTGTTTCATGCTCCCGAATGGATAGCTTAGACCCTGTTTGGCGGTAGATCTGCTTGGAATTGACACCACCTTTACCAATTATGGCTCCAGCAAGAGAGGCATCGACACTGATTTTTGCAGTGGCTGAGGCACCAAAGCTAGAAACTGGGCTGGGTAATGGTGGCTCCATGCGGCTGCCTATACGGCTAGGAGTAGTTCCGATAGCATAAGGGTTGTCATGGGAAGAAGCAATGGGTTTACCTAGTTCCCATTCACCATGTGCGAAATGGCATTTGTCACCAAATTTGCAACCTTCAGCAGTATTGTATTTGCTGCACATGCGACTTTTAACAGCAGGCAGATTGGAGCCACTTGGGATGGCTGGTGTTGGTGCCATGTTTCTGGATGTAGAAGTGATAGGAGGGCCTAGATTCATCATCTGGGCCACAGCATTATAGCCACCTGGAACGTAGTGCAGAAAATGGCATCCCTCACCAAATGGACAGCCAGCAGTACTGCAAGAAAAACATAACCATGAAATCAGCTTCATAGATGGATCCCTCAAGCTTAAGAACATATGCTCAGCAGGACCAAGCTCAGTTCATCAAATAGAAAAACTGTTATACATATAAGCAAAGCTTATTACTATTACTTCTAGACCAGTAAACTAGCATTTGTGAGCTTCAGATCACTAAACTTCAAATAATAACTAGAAAATTGATAATAAAAGAATCTATTCAGGGACGCGTAGGTGTCCTACTAACAAGGTGTAACCAACTGCAATGTTGTTCAGACAAGAAATTAAGAGAATTATGAAGTAATATTGAAGCACTTTGCTCCTATTAATGTGCCTTATGTAATAGAATTTGCAACTGGATATTGCATGTCTAAGCATCACCAGCTATAACAAACACCAGCAAGAATAAGATAGCACTAATTAAAATATTGGTTTATTGAAAAATGTAAACATAAATCCATGCTCCAAAATTTGCTGTTTGTCAGATTTCGGCACCATACCTGTGGAAAATTCATACTCTTTCACAAATGACCTCTTTAATCAAAACTTATGGATGGATGGTTCATTTCAGCAGCAGTAATCCAATGCAATTCATCTTACTTTGACAGGTTGGAACTTATGACTTACCCATAGTTTTGTTCAATCGCTGTAAAACTTAGTGCTACGAGGGAACTATTAAATAGGTCTTTGTAACCAACAAATCTATGATAAATTCCATTAGTTAACTTGGCAAGACCAAATTGAATCTATGTTTATGTACCTGTATAGTAGCTATAAATGTCCACTTCTGTTAAAGGGTTGTATATTCTTACCATATGAAAGAGAGTAGATCGAATTATTACAATAACTAGTACATATTACAAATTAAACAATCAGATGCATCAAAAGACAGTTACTTAGGTGAGTAAAGATTTAAACCTGAAAAATTTGGTGCATGGCTTGGATTTGCTTCCTACACCCATTGATAAGGAGTCCATTTCTGTTGCAAACATTAATTACTTTATCTCAGTTAAAAAGTTCAATTTATTAATCCAGTTCGTCTACAATATTCCAACCATAGTGAAGATTTTCGTGTCAGGTTACAATTGACATGAATTCCACCCTTGCAAATGAGATTAGAGTTGAACTAGTTGAACGAATAATTATATATCTTCAAAGTTCGAACTGCATCAATTCATGAATTCCACCATTGCAAATGAGATTAGAGTCGAACTAGTCGAACAAATAATTATATATCTTAAAAGTTCAAACTGCATCAATTTCCCTACATCATAGCCCTGGAGTCTAGCTGCCAAATTTCTGATACCAATTCTCTAACAGAAGCATAGATTTCGCGCTTCTAAAAAAGTGGCTAGTTTAGAACAAAATAAGGCTTTTCCGTATTGTTTAGTAAACTCAATAGGCATGCAGGAAACTCGTGACAATAAAGCACACAAACAAGTCACCCTCCATTCCCAGTTCAACTATTAAAAAGAAAAAAAATCACATTTAATCAACCAAAACATGATAAGTTAATACAAATAAGCAACAAGTTATCCGTCTCTTTTTCTAGTAAATTCACAAAATAATTGACAACTGCAAGGACCTAATAAACGGTTAAGGACACAAGATATCCGTCTGAAAATAATACTTCGCTTTTTCAAGCGATAGCACTTGTTTCAAATATATATTCAAGCATCGGAGGCTCAGATATATCCCGAGAAAAAAATATCATTCGAAAACTAAAATTTCAGACTGGAAGTGAAAATTCCTAGTTCAAATATCCCCTTCACATCTCACTATGCTCGAAAACTGTTTAGAAAAACCAACCTATTATTTTCGCGTCAATTTCACTTTCGAAATATCAACCCATTTCATCAAGTGAAACAGTCGAGCATATTCATAGTGAAAAAAGAAAGGCGAAGCAAGAAACTGACCGTGCTTAGATTTCTTAAACCCGCCATTAGAGTTGAAACCTGCTTCAGGCCTTCTCTTTCTTGCGTCCATAGATATAACTTGAGAACCAGATCCAAGAAACGAAGCCTTTGCGAGAAAGCGAAATGGAACGAGCGAATCAAAGAATACTCACTAATAAGAACCTCGAATATCCTATACCCAGGTTCTCTAAATTTTGACGGGGTAAGACAATGAACCAGTAGTCAAAACCCTAATCCTAGATAAGGGTTTATGGTAGAAGAGCAAGGAAGTTGATGGGGTTCTCCAAAACAGAAGCTTTAAACCTTCTGTTGTCGCTTTATTAATTATTTTTCTCACCTAATAATTGGAATACTTATCTCTGAGCGTCACATGTGACTTCTAGCGCGATCCAACAACATCAAAGCTGAGATACTGCAGCGGCCCATTCTCTAATATGGATTATGGATGAGACGACCTGCCGTTGCGATTTGGTCTCCTTCATTATTATTATTATTATTATCCCAGGGTGTGTGCACGTCTTTTTACAATGATTTTCACATAATTAAACTTTACTAGAAAATGGAAGATAATTATCTAAACACACTAGATTTAGCATTGTTTTTTATATTTAATTTAAAAGAAAAAAGAATTTTTGTGTTAATATATAAAAATATCTTTTGTTAATAAAATATATATGTCATTTTTAAAATTATTTTAATAGGTTTTTTGCACTCATTTTATCTTATTTACCTTTAAGGTTACTTAGCAATTCCAATTTTTATTATATAATTATCCAATCTTTTGATTATGTGAATGATAATTGATAAGAACCTTCATTAAAAGTACATTTGATAAGAACCTTAATTAAAAGTACATTTTAAAGCCTAATTATCTAGAAATATCTGATAATTATGACATCAATTGCACATGAGCATACACATTTCATATATTAAAATAAGATTTTGTTTAGGTCATAAAGTATGTCTTCAGTACAATTAATTTTAATTACAAGTGTAAAGGTGACTCTTGGATCAGACTTGCAATTATTTCCCACGTTTCATTGAGAGAACCATCTTTTTAGAATTATATCTTCACGCCTAATAAATTTTCAAAATTAATTACGACAATGACAACTTTAGCTAATTAGGATGAGATCTTGCGAAGATTGCTTATTAATTTAAGAGCTCATACTTTAAATTTGTTTTGTCTGGTATTCAAAGTATAAGGAACCTTATTGATTAGGTTCTTAATGTTACTTTATACCTTTACATCCAATTGATTACTTACATTTTATGTATTTCATTATTCATTTATTAAATATATATATATCTATATTTATTTATCTCTATGTATTTTGACAATTATATCTATTTATGTAAAATAGACATTATTTTCATATTATATATCCAATTAGAGTAGTGGATGACAAAATGATTAAATTAAACACTATAACCATGTATGGATAGATTAAGTTAAATCACTTGATAATTCTTAATATTTGAGCAATCATGATTTGTTGCTAAACATCAATTTTGATATATGAATATAAATTATTTAATTAAAAAATTAAAAATAAAGTAATTTTAATTTTTAATTCTAATTATAATCATAAATTATAATGATAATATATTATTACCAATATATCAAGAGCCATAAGTTATTTAAAAATGTGATTTAAAAATCTGTTATTTAAAAAAGTGATTTCATAGTTAGTATCCTTCATTTCTCCTAAGTTTACAGAACATTTAATCTTTATGTTACACAACATCCCCTAAGTTTTTACAGGTCTTTGACTATTTTCCTTCCAACATTACATTGAGCAATTACATTGAAGTTCAAGTACTTATATTTGAATTAATCATCTACAATTGATTTTAATATTATGATACGTGGCATTGTTTACACTTGTGAATCGAGAGAGCAAGTTCTCGCTGTGACTCCTAAACTCGTGGAATTTTTAATCGATAAATCTTATGGGAGCTGCATAACGGGTTTCTAGCCTATATACCATCCTAGGGGTTTATTATACATTGGATCATCTATAAGATCTCAAACTCATTCCACATAGAGTAAATACTTATGTAATCATACATCTACTCATCAATGATCCAAACAAAACCCAAGCATAAATACTTAGACTATTAAAGAAGAACATAAAAACTCATAAATGATTATAAGAATATTCTAAACATCAACACAAAATCAAGACCTCCTTTGCATTCACACAAAACCCAATCACAAATATTCATACTATTAAAGCAACACATATGTTAGAGACTAGTTGGACGACTTACCTAAATAGACGGACAACCACAGACTACAAAGAAGAAGGATGAGCGACGCTATTTAATACAAAATAGGGTCTGCGAAAAAGAATACTTTGTATTTAATATAATACACTTGTTCAATAGTTTTGTATTTATATATGTTGCATATAACGCCAAATTTCACTATAAGCATTAACACTTGAAACTCTTACAATCAATTATTAGTATAATGTCAACAAAAGCATGTGATATATACCAACACAAGCAAAACACTTCCAACATGTGATATAAACATTAAGTCTTTAAAGGACAAAATAACTATAATTCATATATAAAGACATAAAAAGGCATGCAACAATCATAATATGGACCATACTAGCCTAATCCAATTGCAAAATTATCAACATTATTCTTCCTATGTAATAGGGCTAAGAAATTTGGTGCCTAATAATATTATTTCATTCTATATATTCCCTCAATTGTGAAGTGCATAGTAAAGGAACAATTACTTTTACTCACTGTTGAGTTAACCATCTTCCCGCCATTTTATTTCATGGAAGAATTATAAAAATGTATTAATTTTGTGTTGGGAAAGTAATAGGAGCTCACTTATTGTGTGTATGTTTTAGATCTTTTCGTCTTTGTTCTGCATAATTCTCACTTTTCTTATCATTTTTATTACAAAAATGTGTTGCATTTTCCAACCACTACTTGCCTTTTACCTTTTATTGCAATTGAGACATATATGATTTATTTGAGTTCATAATTCATAAAAGCTAACCATGTTAGCAAAAGTCATATTAAAGGAAATATAAGTTTACATAACATGCAACTGATACATTATTTTTACTAATATAATTACCAATAATATATACAAGAGCAAAATCCTTTCCTAAAATATGAAATCGATAATCCATAAGTTCATTGGTGTGATTTTATCTGAATTTTGGTTATAAAAGATAGACATAGATTGTGCAAGTAATTGAATTATTTTAACATCACACGATTCCATAAGTGCTTCCAAATCTTGATCAACTTCTTCCATTACAAGTCATTTACATTACCAATAATATATTGCATATTACAAGGTGCATATGACATATAAATATGAACCTGCTATAACATATGCCATTTGTTGTCTCCTTCTCAATTGCGCATGAATCATATTACCCTTTACTTCCATTTTGTAAGTGATTATGTTGCTCATTTCTTGTTATATGTCTCCTATATTTTTACTAAAGTTTAACTTGTTTATTCTCTAACTACACTCTTAGATGAAAAGCTTTTCACCTTTATCGAACTAGGCTTCACTTCCTTATGCTTGGTATGACATGATAAAGCTCACATTATTACACCATATTAATCATAAACAAAGTGTATCTAATCAAGCTCTCCTTCTATGACAAGTCCATCATTCTAGTTACTATTTGTAAATAGACAATAACCTCTATTCCAATTGATATTTTCGTAATATTACAGAAATAACTAATGAAATATGAAATCACTCATTTGTATATATTTTCTGTAACACCTCCAATTAATAGATAACAAAATATGTGATTTATATTTATTACTCCCTATATAATGCTAGAACTTGCATTACGGGAGGAGTAAAAATCAAAGAAATGGATATCTTGCAACAACCTATGTATCAAATTACTCATTGGTTTGTTTACTAATGCATTTCCTTCAAATAATGAATCCATATAATCTGTCAACCAAATTGCTTTCCCTTATACTTCATTCTTCTTCTTCTTCTACCATTATGTGCAAATATTCTTGCAGACACTTGAGAGGTAACTATTTGCAGGAGAATATAAGCATGAATACACATCAAAAATAGAATAGAAAAACAAAAGAAAGGGAAGAACTACTATTTTAGACATATCTTGTAATAATACAAGAATGGAATTGATGGAATGGAAGACGATGATAAGGGGAGGCTTGTTTTTAGAAAAATCTAAGTATGGAAGATGATCCCATATGCTAACCCACCATTGACAACATTGCCGTCAAGAAGCTTCAAACAATGAAATGACCAGAATGATGAAGACAACAATGAAGATAACGAAATAGATGATTTTTTCTCTATCGGGACTAGCTTTTTATGTTGCTCAAGTGCTTTGCAAACTGAAAAGGGAAAGGGGTTATGTCAAGAAAAAAATGTCATTTTATTAATTAGAGTTTTGAATATTAACCACTGTTGACATGTCTAATTAATTAATGTCACTGTACAGGTGGCACTGCCACATCAACACAGATAATGGAAACAGTAACGTCGACTAGGAGTGAAAAAAATTGAAAATTTAGGTATTTTATTGCTACTTTTTAAAGTTCAGGCTATAATTGCAAAATTGACAAAAATTTGAGCTTTTTTTTTTGTAATTGACCCTATATATTATAGACTCAAGTGTTGAACATAAAGATCGCATGTACAAGAATTTCACAGAATGCATACAGTAAGTTTAGCAAGATATATCTTTGAAACTATCTATAAATATTAGACTTTATGGTAGTAATTGTTGCTTTATGATGCTTATAAACAGTCCTTTATACGTAATATTTAATTAATTTTTAAATTTAAGTTTATTTTTAATCTAACCATAAATAAAGACAAAAGACTAAAAGGATATTTCTGTAAAAAAAATGCAATATGTACAGTTGTGGTGATGTCATCATAATATAGGGGTAAAAAAGTCTTTTAAATTATAAGCTCTTAAGGTAATAAGTCCATTTTTAAAATAGAAGGTGACATAACATACAAAGGGATAAAACATGTGGCATTAAATATATTTTAGCCTTAAATTAAATTTAGACACATGTTATATCTCCTTTAATAAACTTGTTTATGAGATTGTAATGAAAGCAAAAATTGCATATCTTTGCATTGTATCAGGTAATAAACTTGAGGTCTTAAAATCTCTATGAATGTCTAATTTATTTGGAGCTTCAAGATACTCCAATGGTTATTTTGGGACATATGTTCCAAGATAAGGTCCTATCTTTCTTTTGATTATATGGTTTTTCAATCTTTCTTTTTGTATGAATTCATACACAAGGAATAGTTCTTCATCCTTCAAATATTATCCTACAAACTTAACAAGGTTTGGGTGTGACAACCTTTTCTGAAAGTTCACCTATAATACTGACCTTTGATGAAGAACTGTTAATACAATTTGAACCTTAACATTTTGAAGTGTTCAAATTAAACCATAACATTTTTAAATCAATTAGAACAAACTCTAAATGGATGAAAAATTTGACAGGGTTAACTCTCCATCAATTAAATGTCATATCAATAGGTTAACAATCACATAATTTAAAATTTACAATTAAATAGAAAGTAAGTCCCAATACCAAATGGTAATGGGACCTATTGTTTATACATTTAAGACACTGAGTCTCGCTTGTCACGTGGCAATAGCATTCACATTTATACATTTCAGATAGTGAGTCTCACCTTTCATGTGACAGTAGGGTCTACTTTTTATTTAAAAATAAAAATAATGTTACTTCAATATTGACGTGACATTGTTTAACTGAGAGGAGTTAAACTCATTAAAATTTTCATCCACTAAATGCTTTAAAATGTTATCCAACACTAAGAGTAAATTTGACTTTGTTGCTATAAAATAGTCTTAAGAAGAGGATTTCTTGTATCGAATGTTTCGTGAACAATTATTTCCTATGTTTTCAAAATTTATACGTCTACCAAGAAATTATGGGTTGAACATACCATACTTCTAATAATCGCCAACTAATTTTTAAACTTCTTCAATTCCATTTGAAATATGATGTGGCCCATGTGTAAGGTAAACAAAACTTAGTTCTAAGTTAATTTGATGATCAATCACCCTCCTTGATCGAATTTATTAGGCAAGTATACTAGTATCACATTTTGTTAAGATTCTAGCAAAATGGCACTCTTATCTCAAACTTTCATGACTACATCTTCCTTCATTTCTATCATTGTGACAAGATACATGTTCTCCTATGTTTTAAACTGTTTTTCACCACTGTTGCTGAAATAATAGGGATTTAAGATTGCTACTACTTTCTTTGTCAATATAAGGGACTTGTTCCTCCATAAACAAGATTCTTTCCAAATGTGGATATACTATTGCCTTGTGTTGCTTAAGGAAGTCTATGCCAAAGATGACACTAAAATCATCCAATGCAACGACCACAATGTTTAACTTGTCAACTTAGCCTTCAATATTCATAGGTATACTGGAAATGCCAAAAATTCCCTTATTTTTACGTTCATTATTTTCAATAAATTTGTGCTCTTGCTCACTTTTAATCCAAACTTAGTAATTAATATGTCCACAATGAACAAATATGTGGATCCAATATTAATTGTTGCAACAACATAAATATCACTAATTTGGATTTTTAGGTGTAACAAAAAGACACAAGCAACACTCATTTTACTTTAAGGAGTGCTAAGCAATTGGAGTGGATTCCCAATGTTGTTACTTTACCCTCCATTTTATGTTTAGCTAACATAGCATTGAGTTTTTCCCTCTTAGGGCAGTCATATATAAAGTAAGATACGTTATAAATGAAACTAGTATTCTTATTGTTATTTTTCCTATTAAAATGAGCCCTATTTCCATTCACCTTGCCTTTTCCCCTTGCCATTTTACATTTTTCCCATCATGCTTAGACTTTCTAGTTGTTAATTTTTTTGCTTGTCATTATACTTTGACTGATTTGAAGTATCCACCACTTCTTTTTCTTTGTTTGGATCCAAATTAGTTTATCAAATAGCTGTTGCAATTACATTTGGTTGATCTTGGCTACCCTATTAAGCCAATTCAAATTGTGCCTAAGTGTGCAATTCAAATAGAAAGTTGAATAGCTTATCTTCTTAAAACATGCTATGAATAACTAGCAGTAATAAACTTAATGCCTTCATATAATTACAAAAGGTGCCCTCCTATCATAATTTTTTATATCAATTAACGAGAAACCCATGATGTACTGTAAAAAATAAATTGTTTCTTTAACTTGAAACCAACACTTCCTATGTATCAATTAACTATTGACCATCATTTAGATCATTGTCCATCTAAGTTCTCGACCAAATTTTTACAACTCTCATGAAGTGCTTGCTAGTTAACTTGAATTTATTAGCTTTAGGGACTCTTGCAACATCAAAGTACTGTTGCTTGTCCTAAAGAAAGTTCTCCAATACCTTAGCTTTATGATCTTGGTCAAGATTCTTCAGATTTGAGGCTTTCAAACAAAACTAGTTTGTGCTACCCTGTTGAGGCAACCCTTTTGATTAGTATTGTTCCATAAGAGAACCAATGCATTTTTAGCACACCAACTGTTTTGTTTTACCCACAAAAAATGTCATCTAGATGCCTTTGAATACCATCAATAGCATCTTTAATTTGATCGAAATGTATAGTGGCTTGCACAACATCAATTTCCAAGATAGGACATAAGTCATATTTTAAATTAGCAACTCTCCCCAAATTTTTTCCACTAGCTATTTTTCACTATGAACACTCTAATAACAATTATTAGAAAGATATATCTAAGGTTAAAGTTATGCACAATATTCCATTATATTTGTAACTAAAGGTATAAACTAAATTCTCAAAGTCAATCTATTGAACACCTTAGAATATAATTGAACACCTTCAATATAAGTCAATCTATTGAACACCTTAGAATATACTTAAACACCTTCAATATACCATATAACCTGGTGATTTCAAGATAGATCAATATGGAATACAATAGAAGATAAAATGGATCATTTATTGATGTAAAAAGATGAAATATAGTTTATACGAGGACAAACAAGCTCTAGATGTTCCCTACATACATTGCACACGACTATAAATGAAACAATCAACAATTGTCACCACATACTCTTCCGCATTTTCATGTTTTCAATATCAATTTTATAATACGAATCCCATTTTCCCCTTGCCATAGTTCTATATGTCATCAACGAATGCTATTGAATCATGCAAAATTTTAATGGCAGATGGTATCTCCCTATGGAAGAGTGTTCAAGTCAACACATGAATCCACAACAGCAAGCACAGTATTTTTGTTGGTTCATCCATACTTAAAACTTGATAGTTGTCAGGGTCTCATATATGAAATGACACGTAGCCTATCTACCAAAGGCTTCATTTCTAAAATGATAGTATTGGAAGATTGACCTGTCGATCTTCGCTCACTAGATTTTCTAAAATCCAATATGTTGCCTTTCGCGTTTGGGTGCTTGAGAACTTGCCTCCTCTTAAGATTTTGCTGGTGGATTCATCTACAAATGTGTTTCTCTCTATGTTCATTCTTTTTGCACATTGCATTTGTTAAAGCATAAATATAAGTTTCAGTTAGTCTTTAACTCTATGTAAAGAAGTTTGTTTTTCACTATCTTTTATCACGAGTTATAGTAGCTGATTTTACACCAGATAAGATGAACATAATTTATTAGCAAAGATATAAATTGCTTCCTGATGTTTCTTAAAATGTACAAGTTAATCTCTACTATTATTTATGATACTACGTTATACCTTAACATTTTCAAATGATACTAATTACTAATAATACCTTAAATCTTAACTAAGTTAATTTTTTTTCCACAACTTTTAGTGTATAAATTATAAATTTAACTGTCTTATTTCAACTGAGCAATTTGAACTTACCAAAATCCGATGTAACCTTTAAAATAATCTTTAAACACTTATTAAAGGTATAATTTTCACCTTAACATTTCATAAAAAATGTAAATAAACTCTTACTGTTATCTTTATTACCTGTTTCAAAATGTAAACAACCATTAGTTCCCATATTCTGTCAACTCTTTGCAGCAATGTGCAGAAGACGCGGAGAATTTGACACATCAGATTAGGAGTTAACAAACGATGTCAGAAAAAAACAGCTATTCATTCTTTACACCAATTGGTAGTTGTTTACATCATAGCTCAGGAACGAAAAGATGTAAAAAATGTCCCACCAATATAGTTCTTGACATTGCTCAGAATACATTGATTATTCAGTAGGAATAGCAGGTTAGATGAATATGTTACAAATGTAAGACTTTCCCCACCTAGGAGAACATAAGTGAACGTAGAACTCCAAACCAAAACGGGATGCAAAGGAGTTACCACCAGTTGGTTTACGCTATTGGGTGTAATAACGTTTATGCTTTTAGATCATCGCTCTCTTTGCTTCCGCCTCCCATCAATAAAACCTCAAGTTTCCACACCTTGACTCTGCCAATGTCATTCATGTTCCATTGCTTGCGTATGTAAGAATGGCTGTTCTCCATCTGATGAGAAAACAAACAAAATTAGAAAAGAGATCTTTAATCCCATAGATTCACCAACCTCTGCCACTTGACCACATTTGATGCCAAAGGAATTATCAGTGCTTAATTAGGTCATACTGCTTTCGACTCTATGCATATCACATCTTGAACAGAATAACCAGTGTGGCCAAACTCAACTGGTTTGACGTCTCGTCTTAACAAAATTGAGTCATCAATCTAGGCATGATAACCAGAAAATCGTGAAGAACATAAAGATGAAGTCCCCCTTTTCTATTTAATAAAAATTGGAACTCCACGCATACTTAGCACGATACAAGTTCCATTTGTAGATCATAATCAACAAAGGAAATGCTGCTATAAGCCAACATGAGAAAGAAATATCATGTACACAACCACTCATTCATATTACCGCTTTCACCATCAGATGCTTCTGCAAGCTTTGCAATTGCGGCCACAAGTGCCTGCTCATGATCCTGCATAATATAAAACAGTCAAGCAATGCCATTAGCTGAAAAAGAGTGTAATCATAACACCAGCTAATTTGCATTATGGTCTTTACTTTTAGCATTTTCTTTGCCTTCTCAAGCTCAATAGGATCAGGATGACTCAAGATGAACACTTTCTCCACCTGTAAAATGTCCAATATAAAAGGTGAATTAGCTTAACTGTTGTAACCGAGCACATTAACATACCCAAATTGTTAGATGTACCTCCTTAACCAGTGTATCTGTGTTGAGCAATTCAATATCATCAAGAAATGTTTTTGCAAAACCATTCTGCATTGAAGTAATTTCTCTTCTAGATTGACCTTTGGTTGGTCCCCTACCTCTCCCGGTGCCCTGTATGATAGCACCACGGTTCATGGGTATCCTAATACCACGGCCTGGTCCTCCAAGACCACCACGATGATAAGTTCCAGGATCCTCACTTTCCCATCGAATATCCTCTGGAGATATCTAAGAGGACGCCAAAATTTTCGGTCAGTTTTTTTCATTTGAAAAACCATAAGCAATCACCATAATAGACGAATGAAGCCAGCCATAGTAGCATTATCATAAAATGCTATTCTCCAAGTAGACACGTGTTCATTAAATAGAGTAAATATATCAGAAAAAGTTCTGCTAGAACAGTTCCCCTCTTTCCTCACATTTTTACAATTCTGTTATACAAGCTAAGCCTTATAATCACAATGCACACCATCTGCTTGTTGTATTCCATAACTGTGGATAAGAAATTTGACGCAAAACAAACTATAAATGAAAATTTCAAGGACTTATATTCTTCTTGCCTAATCTCACAGATACCAACATATCTATTCTGAGCAAGTCCAAGCTTTCAACTCTGAAGAACAGTAGAGCGGCAATGAAACAACCTACTACTCATACAATCTGTGGTAGTTACAGTGCCTTCGATCTGATTTATAGAGAAGACTTAGTACACCTTTGATAAATGGACACGGAGAAAATATAAACTTAAGACAAAGCACAACTAGATGCACAGCAAAACAATTTGATACCTATCCAAAATCCATGCAACCTTACAGTTCCTGAATGTCTGCATGATTTCAACAAAACTCAACACTTACATATAGATCTCTAACCCATCCAGTTCTTACTCACAATATGATAGTTAGCCAACAAAAATTCAAATGCAAGTGTGTAAGGAGAAGGGATGAAATCTAAATGTTGAACATTAAACAGAAACCTGCACAGAGCATAAAATACTCAAAGAAAGGAAAATTTAAGAAAATGCAATTATCACATCCACAAATCAAATAAATGTCTCACTTTGCTTCTTTAATCCAATGAATTAATTTAAGTGATGATTCATCCCCCTCTCTTCACTCATTGTGAATAAACATAAGCTACAAAGCCAATATTTTGTTTCAGAAAACGGTCAAAAT
The DNA here is from genome assembly GCA_027563865.1 of Erythroxylum pelleterianum. Lineage (NCBI taxonomy): Eukaryota > Viridiplantae > Streptophyta > Magnoliopsida > Malpighiales > Erythroxylaceae > Erythroxylum > Erythroxylum pelleterianum. The sequence goes on from JAOQMR010000004.1 coordinate 20,528,077, forward strand.
ACTCAACACATTTCTAAATGGTTTCCACCAATTAGTTCTAAGAACAAAATGAAGTTATTGCATCAAAAAGACAAAAGTCAAACTTACTAAAACAACTATAAAAGTAAAATAGCAATGACTTGAATGATAATTCACTCGCATGTCTAAATCTCCTTATAAGTGGTACAAACCAAAATCAATCAGCAGTGTCAAAAAAAATCTGTAATTGTATATCTTGATCATCAATACATTCAGAAGATACCTCCTTGAAGTCAACCCATTCCCAGGTCTCATTTGCAGTGCCAATGTCATAGACTAGTGCATGCCGTCCCTGTAAATTATTAAACCGAGTCACAACAACTGGAAATAAGATATAAGATAATCAAACCAAACAGTAAGAACTGAGAATTGAAAAGGGAAGCCTCAACTATCTAATTACAAAATGACATGATATATAACCCTAAAGAGACGATTGAAAAGGGTTAAACCCTAAACATACAAAGAACAGAAACATTGACTTTGAAAAGATGACAGCACAACTCAGAATATTGAAAGTCAATTTGGGATTGCATTGCAGTTGGAAATGTCCATAAATGCCAAAATAAAGGCATCAGCCACACAATTTGCAAGCAGCCATGCTCTGAATCTTGAATGTATCATCAACAAATAACTAGATTTTAAAGCATACGCTTGGCACACGTTAACAAAAGCTATAGGGATTGTCAACCACCATCCAAATCCTTTAAAACATACCTCAGCAGGGTTGTAATCAGTTATAACAGCCTGATAAAAATTGTTGTCCTCAGGCCACCTTGTCCACACCTTTCTTCCAATCAATGGATCATAAGTTGTCCCTTCAGAAGGATGATTTGCCACAACAGCACCAAAAGAACTACGGTTGATTAAATGCCGAGTTCCAGTAGACCCAGTAGAATGGTACTGCATAGAAGATAAACCAGGCAAATGTTGACTCTGTTAAGAAAATAGAAGACACGACAAAGGAAGATTAGTAACAATCTAGTATTCACCTCTATAACAACACAATCAGTAAAAATATGCAGTCTATTGCTGGTGTCTTAGTAGTAGCATTTAATTTGCAGCTGAACATGATGAATATGGCTGAAAAGTTATAAAGAGATTATATAGCCAGTTACACCATAATGCCATAGAAAAGTACCGTTTGAGATGTCTTTTGCTTTTTACGAGAGGCTGATACAGTAGGGCTGGGTAAAACATCATGAACAGGCTGCTGTGTTGCACCGTACCTGGCAGTTTGGAGCTCCCCTGCCTGTCTCCATTCCCTGAATCCATTACGATGTATGAGCCTTTTTTTGAATTATAGTTTCTCACAATTGGCTTATTTCATAAAGTATTCAAACCTTATTCTTCGGATGATATCATCTCCATTCACCTTTGTCAGTAGTTCTCTATGTTCATCATCTGACACTCTAAGCTCTTTCCTGAGTTCTGTTATCAAGCCTTCCTTCTCCTGGAAAAAGAAAATTGTTAAGCATCCAATCTGATAAACAGGAAAGAATAAAATTGAAGCATACAGAGACGATTAACCAGAGAAAACAAATACCCAAGTAATGGCATCAGATTGAGCCTTAAAAGCACGCAGTACAGCACTGTAAGCCTCTTGCTCAAGATGATGAATTTGGGCCTCCATATCAGTGTGCATTCTAGGATATAAGCTAGTACCTAAAGCAGATCTTCCGTTCCCTACAATTCTTGATCCCTTATGATAACCACTTTGATGTGCTTGGGGGATATCATCATCAGTACCTAAATAGCCAATGACATTATAATATGATACATTATAAAGGAAGGTGGAGGATCAAGGCCTTATAATGATCTTGTAAGCATACATGTTGATCAGACAACTGGAGTTAAATTTAATTTTTCAATCTGAGTCTATTTTGGCACAACAAAAATCAAATCCATTAGGACGCAGCTCCAAATAGAGTCAAATGGAAAGAACAATTCATGCAGGTGACTCACAAACTTCATTCACAGATATGGTATTTTTTTCATGCACATGGTAATTAAATTTGGACCCTTCTACAAGCTTAGAAATTTCCTCTCTCTTCCAAACATAAGAAAATCCAACCTCATAAGTATAAATAGTTGGCAGTTAGTGACTTTGTTGTCATGTAAAAGTCATTTTTCTTTGCACAGTCATCCAACTAAATGAAAAACAATCACAATTTGATACCAATAGTATTAGCCACCATTCAAGCAACATAAGTCAATATCAGAATGAATTTTTAGTAAAATATATACTTCAGGACCAGGATTAAGTGCACAAATGGTCAGATCAAATACAAACCACAGACAAAGGTGATAAATATTAAGTAGGCACCTACAAGCTTCAAAATTAAGGGTTTCAACTTCCAAGTAAACAATCTAATATAGAGAATACAAGTGTTCACATTTATTGATTTCCAACTCCATTCTCCGTTCATTTGGTTTTCTTCATTCATCATTTCCCGTTTCTTTCAAAAGGAAATTAAAATCCCACGCCAAATTTGTCGCTATTAACTTAAACTCTCCGAGTTCACCTATATTCTCATCTTTGCATATAAAATATGGTATAAACCTTAAAAAAAATAGAAAATATACAGAATTTTTGCAGTTATCCACTGCTACAAATACAATAAAGTCATGGAGAATTGGGGAGGTGAAAATGGAACTCTAGTTTTGCAAATATCACATTTACAAGCTACGTGATGAAAAAACTTCATAAGAAGGAACTGAGGGAAGCGAGAAGGTTTAGAAATCTATAAGAGAACATGAAATAACTTAATTTCCTCTTCAATTCAAATTTCTCACCTTCTTTAGAAGTCACAATAACAGAAGAAAAATCTCAGCTAAAGCATAACCAAAAATTTACACCTGTAAATTACCAAAAATTTTTTTACATCTGTACGAGGAATTCAATCAAAGTAAAGTGATAAAACCCGAAACAGACCGTAACACAACCTGTGGCTCTGTTCCACAAATTTACCTCACCGATAGACAGGTGAATCTCCAATATGAAAACGGATCGACTGCCCGTTTTCAAATCCCAAAACCCTCTGTCCGGTCAAAACCCTAATACCGTAAAACGCCCTCACTGATGAACCCAACAAGCTTTAGAGAAATAAAAACCATATAAATTCCTCCATACTAAAACCCTAAGCCTTGTACAAGAAACTCCAAGATTTAATCTTTGGATACGGCAAACCACATGTAACAAAGAAGAAATCAAATTTCCGCGTAAAACTATGAAGTGAATGAGAAATGGAAAGCATACCGCTACTATCTGAAACTTCATAGTCCATGCCAGGAAAATGTTACGTCTACTGCATTGTAATCATTTCCAAGGATAAACCCTTCGATGGCGATTTGAATTAAAGACTAACGAAACGTTTGTATTAATTTTCGATGAGAGAGAGAGAGAGAGAGAGAGACAGATGAGTCTTATTAAAAAGAACGAAATGTGAGGAAGACACCTTGGAGTTGATTTGAAAGCTTGTTTTTTTTTTTGTGTAAGAGAAATGAAGGTCTTCTTTACATTTTCTTGTTTATAAATAAATGGGTGATTATGACATTGTGAATAAATACTTTTTTCTCAATTTCACCTGAAATCTTATTTTAATTATACTTTTATTATACCTTTTAACTTTTATTCATAAATTGATTCTTGGAAGGCAAAGTAAGCATTACCACGTCTTCTAGAAAAAAGCATACACACAAATAACGTTCAATTTAAAACTTATATGAATATGGAGGAAAATGCAATTTAAAATATGCAAAAAAAAAGTTAATTCGTGAAGACTGTTGCATCTGTCTTTCTTTTTCCTACCTGTAAATGTAATTGAATTTTAAATCTCATTAAATCATATTTAAGTGGACCACATGCAAGTAACATCTAAGGCATCAACCTCGTACATCTCACTATTGTGACCCTCGTCACTCACGGAAATGACAACTCATTAACATCTTGGGGGTTTGTTTTTAGAACTCTTTTCTGGACTTTTATTATAGAAAACTTGTTTTACTAACATTAAATGATCGTTTGATTTCACAAATCGAATATAATTACACTCATAAATCTATAGTCCCTTTTTCTCTGTCCACCACTTACAACCTAACGTTGCGTTTGGTTAGCGTCTTCAGCAGACAGGGACGGAATGAGATGGAACAGGACAGGACAGAACAGAACAAGAATTGAAGACAGTAAGATGTTTGATTACGGTGGACAAAACAGAGATTTTTGTCTTCGTTCTTAGTACAAAAATGTGTTTGGTTGTCAAGGACAGAACAGAAATTAGTGTTAATGACAGAAATGCCCCTTAGTATAGAGAATACATATCAATTACCCATTAAGATATCATATTAATTAATATCATTAATAATATTAATTAATAT
>JAOQMR010000004.1:20552497-20567715 GCA_027563865.1 Erythroxylum pelleterianum
TGTTTTCTTCGTTGTTTTGCTTTCCTTTTTGACATGCGTTGATCTGCTTTTCATTTCTATATTTCTCTTTGTTTGTCGTCAAAACTATTAAGTACGTAAAGTCTATCTTGACTTAACAGTAAATAATCTTCATGGGGGTGTTTCATGGTTTCATACATGTTGAAGCTTACTGTATGATCAGCAACCTCCATGGTGATCTTACCTTCCGTCATATTAATTTTGTACTAGCTGTCCACAGGAAGGGTTGTCCGAAAATTAATGAAGTATCCTACACCGCTTCAGTAGACATATCAAGCACATAAAAATCAGCAGGAAACACTAAACCTTTTACTTGGACCAAGATGTCCTCAATTATGCCCACCAGATGCCTAAAGGATCTATCAACCAATAGTAAAACCACAGATGTAGGTTTTATACTTGTCACTCCTAGGGCTTCATAGACAGATTTGGGCATCACATTTATAGCTACCCCTAGATCCAACAATGCTCGTCCTATAGTCACCTTTCCAATGATGCAAAGAATGGTGAACGATTCGGGGTCTTGACACTTGACCGGGATTTGGGGCTTGAACAAAGCGGATACATTAGAGCTCACTTGGACTCGCTCGTTCGGCCTAAACTTCCTCTTGTTCGTGCACAATGAGTGAAAATGAGCTTCGTGCTCAGATAGTGATTCAGAGTCTCAGGCTCAACGTTAATGAGCCCTATATGGGACAGTTATTCAATGAGCCCTATATGGGACAGTTATTCAATGAGCCTTATATGGGAAAGTTATTCAATGAGCCCGATATCCAATGGGTACGGGATAGTTTAGGCACTCGGTCACAACAAAGAAATAAATGAAAAGTGGCTCTCTTGTACATGTGCATCATATGATTGAATTAAATTGTATCGAATGTGAATGGGAAATTGCATTGAATGTGAATGAAAAATTATATTGAATATGGATGTGAAATGTGATAGTAAATGTGAAATGTGGCATAAGGCGAATGAAATTCTGTGTTGTGGGATTGGGTGAACCATCGATGATGGTCACTCACTGAGTTCGCAAAACTCACCCAAAATTTGCATCTATTTTTTAGGATTCAGAAGAATACCCCGTTATACAATGGGAGTAGACTTACAGCTCACAAGGGAAAGTTAGAGGTTGGGATCAGTTCGTGTCTGCATTAGGATTTTCTTATTTTGTATAATGGGTATTCGGCAATTTCTGTACACCATGTATTTGAATATTTCAGTTTGTAATGAGTGATGCAATATGGGAATCTTTGTAAATGGGACTGTTAAATGCAGATAATTCTGTTCATGCCAATTTGTAATAATTGGAAATGTTCGTAAGTGTTTTGTGTATTGAAATGGCCCAAATGACCCAAAGTGGATTGGTTTATAACTAAAAAGGGTTATAAATAAAATTGGGCCCTAAATGATCATTAAAACTGTATTGATTGTGCTGCATTGAAAACAATGTTCTGCTGACTTTTAAATTTACTTGGCCCACTTTGGAAACGAACTTCTGCATATGTTAGTGTTTTAAAAAAATGTATACTAAATTTTGATTGAGTGCTTTAGCATGCCACCCTCGCAGGTCACAGGCTCGGATATCACCATCGATATCGGGTTCGGGTCTTGCGAGAGTGGGATGCTACATTAGTCATGTTGGAATTGATTAGCATGTTAATGTGGGTAAGATAATATGACATGGGATAAGGGCTTTGAACTATTAAAGTAGTGGGAGAGTGTAAGGCCAATTTTGGCCAATTACTTAAGTTTAAAAACGATAAGGCATTAAAGTAAGGGCAAAAGGGGACTTTATGCAATCACTAATGGTGTAAAAGAGAAGGAATTGGGGTGTCTTGCATTTGGAAGAGAGAGAAAACAAAATTTGAGAAAGAAGGGAGAGAGTTTAGTGAGTTTAGGGAAAGAAAGAAGAGCAAACTAGGTTTTGATTTTTCTTAACCTTCAAGAGGGATTTTGAGAGTGATAAAGAAGGGAGAAAGGAAGAGGAAGATTAGAGCTTCCATTAGAGCCAAGAAAATCATTGTTTGGTGAAGTTTTAAGGTAAATTAATTTTAATCATTTGGAGTTTTTGAAAGGTTTATGGTTCAAAGAGCTTAGGAAAAGTATGGGTATAAGTATTCCAGGATCAATTTCATGCATTTGGTTCATTGGGTTTTCCAATTTGAATTCTTTTGTTTTGGGATTTGTTGTCAATGTTGAAGAAAATCAAGAAGGACAAAAGGAGCAAGAGGAGAGGCAAATTTCAAAAAGCCATATTCAAGGACTTCAAGGTGGGTTTCACTTTTATAGTTAGGTGATAAGCTAATAAAAGTTTTCTGCCAATAAATGACATAAATTAATTTTACAACTACCTCATTCATGTGCATTTAATGCCTACATGCTTATACATGATTTGTGTGATGATTTATGAAAAGTTGTTTTTAAAATGATTCCTTGAAATGTGGCATGATTATGAAACCATACTTTTAGAAATGGTTTTTAAGATATAACAAGCATATGAAAAGCAAGTTTTCAAGAGAATGTGCCTTTTGGGGCAATAAGCTTATAAGATTTTGAAATCTATGTGTTATGTGGGAATGTAGTAGTCTCTCAAGAACCGTCACGTGCACGTTGACCCAAGTATAGGCTTCTCCCGCCTGCCCGCTAATGGCATGGAGCTCCCTCAATGACTCCCTCAAGAATTCACGACTACACAGGACCATTTCATTGGAAATGTGTAGTGCGTCATGTTTTGGACTTACCCAAACCATTTGATGTGTTTATGTGTTCATGACAAGTTGGTAAGAGTAATGCATTCATGATTTGCATACACATGAATTTATGCATTGAAAATGTTTTTAAAATGTCTTTGCTTCTTACAAACTATAAAATTGTTACCCACAGGCTTTAAGCTCACCCCCACTTTCCTGCCCATAAGCAGGTGATGAGCAAGAGATTGAGTAGTCAAGGGCCAAGGCATCACTCCACTTTTGAAATGTTGTTGAATTTTATGAAAATCTTGTAATCCAAGGCTTTAGTTGCATTTTGAACAATTTATTGTTCATGTATCGTTTGTATTTTGGGGATTTTTGAAACAATGATGTATTAGGGGCTTGAAATGCCCACTAAAGCTTTGTAAAACTACGATTTTTTTTATGCTAATGGTTTTTTATTTTGTTTTCTCCCATGTTTCCCAAGTTTTGATAAGGGAAAAAATCGTATACTGACTTCTGGGAAATTTTTGGGTTTATCTGGGCTGATTTTGGCAAAGTTATCTTCTAGAAAGTTGTAGGTCTTTCTTTTATCTTTCCAACGATCTATAGCATGAAATTTTTGGATATCTAAGTCGAAAGTTATGGTCCTTATCAGGGGAGATGCTCTGGAGAGTGTTGAAAGTGATTTAGAATCATCTTAGTTTGACTCCTGTATCGTCTTAGTTTGACCTCTGCATCGTCTTAGTTTGACTTTTGTATCGTCTTAGTTTGACCTTTACATCGTCTTAGTTTGACTTCTACATCGTCTTAGTTTGACCTTTTGCATCGTCTTAATTTCGCTTCTTCTTAATTTTGCTTCGTCTTAGTTACTGTTCATCGTCTTAGTTATTGTTCATCATCTTAGTTTTGCATCGTCTTAGTTATTGTTCATTGTCTTAGTTATTGTTCATCGTCTTAGTTTTGCTTCGGCTTAGTTTGCTCCATCTTAGTTTGCTTCGTCTTAGTTTGACCGTCTTAGTTTAACCTTCTGTATCATCTTAATATCATCTTATCCATTTTTTATTCTTTTAGAGACCGAATCTCGCTCGAGTTCTTCATAAAAGTTGTAGATCTAGAAGTATTCTTTCAAACCGTCTAAAAACAAAGTCAATCCGACATTAGTAGTGGGAGTTATGGCAATTGCGCCAAGATAGGTATAAATTGATTGATGGTATAAATATGTTCGATTCTTTCGGGTATAGCTTTCTCATCCGACCTCTAAATGAAGTGATTCTTGAAGCAACAGGTTCCTAACATCTTTTTCTATCTCTCCATGAAAATTTGTATCTTTTGGAGTTATTTTCAGAAATTTTGCTTTAGACAAAGTGAGAGGTCGGTTGGGAGAGCATGAGTGGGGTATGAACAGGCTTTAGCTTTTTAAGTATATCTTGAGTTGTAGAACTCCGATTGTGATGATTTTTTTATACAAAACAAACTAGAGACTTAGAGCTACAATTTCTTTGAAGAAGGCTAGTTATAATTCCGGAGATTGATTGGTGTGGGTACACCAACCTAGTGGAATAATGGAAAATAACCCTGCAGGGTAATAAGCACAAGGTTTATGAGTCCGGTTGTTGGGCTCCGGAAACGGGGTCCAACAATATCCCTAAAGGAAAGCAACCTTTCAAATTACCCTCAATCAAAATCATAGAATTAGACAATTCACCTCGAAAACAATCTGTTTTTGAACACACTCATCCACTTAGTGAAATACTACAAGATGCTACTGTTAATTCAAAGTTCTTGAAGAATTTCATCAAATGAAATGAAGTTAGTCACAAGCAGAGAGAAGTTCAGGAAGCCTTAGCTAAAAACATTGAAGAAATTAATACTAAGGTTAATGAACTAGGTGATGTAGTGGGTGATCTTCATCACGAGGTAGCACTTCTACGTGTTTCTATAGAAGAAAACCCCAAGACGATCCGCACTGATATTTAACAAATGATTTCTGAAATTTTGACGTGTCTAAAATGAACTATTTTTTTGATTAATAACAAATAGGCGAGAACAATAGAAAGCATTAGCAAATTTTCATTTATCATTGTATATCTTGCTTTATTCGTCTGAATATTATCTTTATTTTTGTCTGAATATTATTTTCATCTTCTAATATTATGATTATTTGTTATCATCAAAAAGGAGGAAATTGTTAAGTCAAGAAGACTTCACTTCTTCTATTAATTTTGATGAAAGTCAAATAATAATAATCATAGAAGTGTGTGAACTGTTTTGATGAATTTATTAAATGCGCAGATAAATGTAAGTAGCACAAATCATCAAATCAAGACGATACTTAAGTAAAAGTTGATCAGACGAAATACGCGTTCAGCTCGTACAAATCTGAGACTGAACATTAACACAACTTCAATCCAGAAATTGACAATCTTAGAGATGAAATTGAATTTCGATCATTTCATAAGATTTGTAGCTCCATATCTCAATTTTAATTTTCCTCAAGAATCAACTCAATCGAATCTCTACAGCTCCCGAATTTCGCAAAATACCAAACCATGTTCAGAAAATTATCTAACTCATAACCTTTAACCAATCCTCTCACTTAGGTTCTATCAATCTCTTTCCATTTAATCTCCTAAAAATCATAAGTCCACAAGAAAATGTATCTAAAATTCTTAGGAATTCAACACTTCAAAAATTGAATCAATCGAATGTCGGACGAAAAATTTATAAACAAAAGATTGAACAAGGGTCGGATCAAAAGCAAAAGAACCAAACTAATTTTTCAAAAATCATAACTCTTGATCCCTAACTCAGAATTTGACAAATTTGGTGTCAATAGAAAAATCAAAGGAAGCTCTACAACTTCCCTGAAGGCCAGAAAAATCAGTTTAGCCTCTAAGGAAGTCAAAAATCCACTCAAAGATTTTGTCCTTATCAATTCGTCTAAACAACTTCCACATTTCAATCGATCATAACTCCTAGCCACGATATAGAAAATTTGCATACTTTACATCAATGGAAAGATAAAAACATCATCTACAACTTTCATGTAGACCACTTATTTCAATTCAGACTAATACCATATGACGAGTGGCCTCGAAGCATAGAACACACAAATCTATACTTAATATCATTTTAAAAAACAAAGCAAAAGAACCTTATTTTCAAAAAATCATATCTCCCACTCCCGACATCGAAAATTAGCATACTTTATGGCGACAGAAATCTTTCAACAAACACTACAAGTCTCACGAAGATCATTTTCTCAAATTTGGCCTAAGTCAAAAAGTCAACTTTTATCCCCAAAAATCAAACTTTCTTTAATTCTACAAATTTTCACACTTTTTCTCCCGATATCGAAAAAATTCATTTTTTATAGCGACAAAAAGCTTTCAACAAAAGCTACAATTTTCATGCAGGTTATTTTCTCAAATTCTAACCAAATCAAAAAGTCAACTCTCTACTCTAAAAGTCAAACTTTTCTAATTTAACAACTTTTCACATGTTCACTCTTTATTTCTTAATTTCAACTTCCATTTCAATCAACTCATTCACTTTACTCTCATAATCCATATAAATTTACTCAAATATCAAAGTCCTCAAATCTTTTCTCATCAATTTTCCTTAAGGCACAAAACATCCATAACAAATTTCATATACAAAGACACTCTTTTCATTTCATTTTAATATTTCTAATTGCCACTAAAAATTCGGGGTCCAACAACCAGGATAAATTGTGGCGTCATATTCTCTAACTCTTATCTCTTTAATTTGCTTGTTCTTAGAAGAATAGATACTAATTTTCTCTATTGCATTACTCACCAAATTAAGTGAACTGTTTTGTAATCATCCGAATTTGTAAAGAAAATCAAGAAGTTTTTAAAGATTGATATCTTAAACGATTTGACACAATTCAACCCCTCTTCTTGTGTATTTTACATATTATATGTGATTTCTATATTAACAAATGATTTACTTCAGCCTCCTATGTAGCGCTTCTTTTAACTAGTAGCTAGATGCTCTATCCTTGGAAAATCAGCCGGGATCAATTATGAGCGGCTTGCTTCTACCTTTTTTGTTCAACATCGATTTTGTAGCCTTTAAGTAAGCTAAAAATTGTAAAATAATCAGAAGAACAATATTGATAACATTTTCAAAACCAAATAAGCTCAATAATGTCCTTTTCCGAGTGAACTTTCAACAAAACAGGGAATAACAAAACTTCCTTAATCTTCCATCGAATCCAACAGTTTGTCTTGTAAGAAGGTGAGTTGCTCTCTTTCTTTCGTAATCACCTTCATCTCCTCTGCTTCTTCCGCTTCACGAATACAGACTTTCATAGCTTCTTCAAACTTGATGTCTGTTGTCATCTGTTCTTCGTCCTTTTGTTCTTTAGAAGATTCAAACACATCAATTATCCTTAATGAGCTACTTTCCTTCAGATTCTTTAATACGTCATTCATACTGAATGTCACTTGGTCATCATTAACCCAAAGGATAAGGTTCTTTTTATGGACATCTACCAAAGATTTTTCTATGTTCATGGTATATCAAAAACTGGTGAATAATAGGGAGGGTTGATGTTCTTTTCTTCATCATCTTTCTTCGTCTCTTGTTCTTCAATAAGGTGGGGTTCATGTTGATTTTACATTGGTCCTTTTAGCTCTCCCCCATTCTTAGGTGTGATAGCCTCATATTGCACTCTTTGATGTATTTCCATATTACTTAGAGAGTCTTCCACACTTCTCTTACAAAATTCATAAGAAAGTTGTCTCACTCTAATCTCTAGATTGCGAATAGAAGAGGCATGATTTTCTGTTACTTGCTCAATTTTCTCTTCTAGTCTCTTCTAGCCCTCTGATCGCGGCTCGTCATTCAATCCTAAGATTGAGTCTTGGGAACCGGTTAAAAACAATAAATTCCAAGATTGCAGTATTAGTTGTAATCTAGGGTCGTCTCACTTTTTGGAACCGGCGAAAAATGGTTTAAAGCTTGCCTAAGTCAAACAAATGCGATTAAAACATGTAAAAAGTTGGGGGTTTTGCAAGTTGATCAAAATTGAGAAAAGTAACTAAATTAAAGAAAATTGTATAAAGAGTATATTTTTGGATTTTGGGGATTTTTAAATCAGCAAAAATTCAGATAATAATCAAATGATAGAATTTCCTCTTGAAAATGTGCTTAGGCTATCACGGTCCAAAATTAAATCGCGGGGGTAGAATCTACTAAGTTTCCGAAAAATCAACCTTAAAGGACCCTTTAAGTCCAAGAGTTTAATTAAATGACCATTTAATTAAAACCTTGTTAAAAACCTTAGTGTGTGAAATAGACATGTTCATGCAATTGGTCATCAGATCAAATATAATCAATCATATCAAACACAACCATGCAGATAAAAATGATTAATACAATCACCAAAGACATATATGAGACCTCATATATTTGAGCACAAAAGTTCTACATAGTCCATATCCAAATCACAAATATTGTTCAACACATGATTAAACCCGAACCATGCTAATCTAATCATACCACTGTAATCTCTAACCAAGAGTTTTACAATAATATCATTAAATTTTAGACAATAATTGACTACTCCCCTTTGAAGCCCGTGAACTCAAACCGTCGCTACATGTCCAAGAGGATCGGAATGCCTAGGCAAGCATGTCGGCCGTAGTCCTCAACACTGTTGGTGGAGAAGATCCTACGGTGTAGTTGATGACGTGTAAGAGGTGATGAACTGGTCGCCGGTAGATGATGGTCGTGGTGGAGAATGACAGTGGTGGAGTGCTCGGATCGTCTCTCTCTAGGTATCCTCTTATGTGTGTATAATGTGTATACCCGACTGTGGTGTGTAGTATCTGGTGTATGCGGTGTGTCTAGCTGGCCGACTTCCTCTATGGCCTAATTTGGAAATATTTAAAGAACCGAGACAGGCCGGGTCAGAACAGGGAGATAATTTCTATTTACGGTCTGGGTATCCGTCTGCACGTTGCGACGTGTGAATTATTGCGACGTGTGCTCTGGCTTGCTCGCCGCGATGTGTTGATTTGTTGACATCACGACATGTGGTTGTCTGTTGAGGCGTCACGTGCACGTCGCGACGTACGGGAAGGCTCATGATCTGTTGACTTCTTGGCATGGTTGACTCCTTTGTGTTCCTACAATTGGATCACAATTTGCAGCATCAATTGTCCTTGGAAAAATTATAATGCAATTAATATCAATTTGTAACAATTTTACTAACAAATTGCAAATAATATGAGCTCAACATAAGGAACTAATTTAAGCACAAAAGTCGCAATTAGGAGTCAAAAAGTACACAATCAATGATGTAAACTTGGGCTCAATCAAATTCCCCCACACTTAGACCTTTGTACTCCTAGACAAAGTTTACAAGAGTCAAAAAGATACAAGTGTAACAGAAAAAATCCTCCCATGCTCAAAACAATAAAAGGAAATTGACGCAATTCACTTCCTCAGAATTCAATCAAAGCAAATTGAAAGACTGCTAATAAAACAAACACTGAAAGGATTTAAGTACAAGAGATTGAACAAAGAGATGTCACTCAAGATAAAGTGTTTGGGCTCATCTCACTTGTGTTTAGGGATATTTTTACTCTCTATCTGCTTAACCCATCCCCTACCATAAGCTTGTGTCAGTTCTATTTCTCCACTACAAGAACTATCATTTTGAAGATCAAGAGGTCTTTTCAGGGTTATAATGTGCGGAAGGCTAAATTAATGGATGAAATGAATGAGAAAAAGTATGAACACTTGCACTAAATTATGAAACGGATGTCAACAGTTGAACTGAAACTTAACACTTATATAACACTTAACACAATTTTTATTTTTTTTTGAAGTAGAACACTGTCTCATTTTAGAGAAATTGTCCCTTTTTGGGACACACTTTTTTTTACATAAACGCGAATGTAAATAACTGTAAGCGAATGCAAACTAACTAATGACATCATATAAATATGTATGCAAGTGCTCATAAATAATAAGGCTCAAAGGGCTAGCAAGGGATAAGTATTTAAGGGACGGTGTTTGGGGAAAAGGGCTTGCACAAGGAACGCCTCTATCATATCAACAAAATTTTAGTCCATCAAGCTTTGAGTAAGAATTGACACAAGTTCTAGAGAAGTATGAAATAAGCAGATGCTCACAAGATAGAAGAAAATTTTGGCCCAAATATATTTCCAACAAGGGTATTGTCTCAATGAACAACCTCAATTCTTAAAAACTTAAAATACTACTTTGTTAGCATGCTTCCATTCACTTTGTGTTGAAAACATTAAAAGAAAAATTTTCCCAATTCCAGCTATCATTAAAAGAATGGAAGGTATTTTCAAAAACTCAAGCACCACTTTGAAACTTGTAAAATCTTTGTACACAACAGTCACAAAAGACCAGTGTGGAGAAAATTTGACTTGAGTAAAACAGTTTAGTAAAAGTGTCATTTCTGCAAGAAGATGGGACGTCGCGACGTGCAGCATGTACGCTGCGACGTGTAGACGTCGCGACGTGCAGCTTATTGGGCGTCGCGACGTACATGCATAATGGTTAGCCTCGTCGCGACGTGTAACCAGTCACCGCGGCGAGGGTCAACAGAATGACAAAAAATTTTAATTGTTCCAAGTTTTTACCAACAGAATGCAATACTGGCCAACATATTCATAAACACTTGTCAACAAGCATGCAAACAGACAGATAGAAGGGAAAACAACTCCCCCACACTTAAACAATGCATTATCCTCAATGAAAATGTAGCAACAAAAGTGAAATAACAGGACATAAGGAGATAAAAGAGTATTTTTGAAATGTAAACCTACTGAAAAGAAATAAAACAACCTAACTACCTACTATTCTCCCCCACACTTGTTCATGAAAGCACATCACAGAACTAAAAACATTTCTAAAGTAAATAAACAAATGAGGGAGAGAAAGAACCTGATATTCAAGGAGGATGGGGAGTCTCATGGTAGAGCTTTAACAGATGCCCATTTACTTTGAGTCTGACTCCAGTTTGTTCATGTAGAAGTTATACCATTCCAAAGCTGTGCACTTTAGTTACCACATACGGTCCCGCCTAACGAGTATTGAACTTGCCATGCTTAAACCTGAAACGGGCTTTGTATAAGAGGACCTTATCACCTTCCTTGAAGCATTTCCTCTGAAGGATCTTATCATGCATCAATTTTGCCTTTTCCTTGTAAATGCGAGAATGTTCGTATGCCTCTAATCTCAGCTCCTCTAGCTCTTGAAGTTGTAGCTTCCTCTCCTTACCGGAAGAGTCCAAGTCCATATTGCATTATTTAACTGCCCAATACGCTTTATGCTCCAGTTCCACAGGCAAGTGACAGGCTTTTCCGTAAATCAAGCGATAAGGGGACATGCCTATTGGGGATTTATAAGCAGTCCGATAAGCCCATAGTGCTTCCTTGAGGCGAAGACTCCAATCCTTCTTTGATAGCTTCACTATTTTTTTCAAAATGTGCTTCACCTCTCTGTTTGAAACTTCAGCTTGTCCGTTGGTTTGTGGATGGTATGCAGTGGAGACTTTGTGAGTGACCCCAAATTTGGAAAGTAAGTTCTCAATAACTCTATTACAAAAATGTGTTCCTCTATCACTAACCACCACTTTAGGGATGCCAAATCGACAGAAAAAGTTGGACTTGAGAAACTTAGATACGGCTTGGGCGTCATATTTTCTGGTAGGAATAGCCTCTATCCATTTAGACACATAATCAACAGCTAAAAGGATATACACAAGGCCAAAAGATGGAGGAAATGGGCCCATGAAATCAATTCCCCAAACATCGAAGATTTCGCAAAATAAAATAGGTTGCTGGGGCATTTCATGTCGCTTTCCTAATCCTCCAAAACATGGCATTTATCACATGACCGAAAAAAGTGAAACGAATCTTTAAAAAGGGTAGGCCAATAAAAACAAGAATCCAGGATTTTCCTAGATGTTCTCCTAGCACTAAAATGTCCCCCGCACACCATTGAATGACAAGCTGAAAGGATAGCATCAAACTCCTTATTAGGCACACATCTCTGAATTAACTTCTCACCGCATATCCTCCACAGATGAGGTTCGTCCCAGATGTAATGTCGAGCTTCGATCCTTAATTTTTGAGCCTATGCTTGAGACATGAAAGCAGGAGTTAGATTTGTCATCAAGAAGTTGATGATATGTGCATACCAGGGTTCTTTAAGAACTGAGGCGCATAGAACCGCATCAGGAAAAGAATCACAAGTCAGTTCGGATGAGTCTATTCCCTGTGTATCTTCCGGTAACCTGCTCAAATGATCGGCTACGTGATTTTTCGCGCCAACTCGATCCTTGATCTCAATGTCAAACTCTTGAAGAAAGCAAGGTCCACCGTATCAGCCTAGGTTTTGATTGTGGTTTTGTTAAAAGGTATTTAATTGCTGCATGATCAGTAAAAATGATGACATGAGAATTGAGCAGATATTGTCTAAATTTTTCTAATGCGAAGACCACTGCAAAAAGCTCTTTTTCGGTTGTGGCATAGTTGGTTTAAGCTGGATCGAGTGTCCTAGAGGCATAAGCGATCACTTGTGCTAACTTCTCCTCTCGTTGACCCAACATAGCTCCTACAGCACAATTGGAAACATCACATGAAAGTTCAAAAGGCAAATTCCAATCAGGAGTAATTAGAATAGGCGGAGAAATGAGCTTGGATCTTAGTGTATTAAAAGCCTTTTTGCAAGAATCATCAAACTCGAATTGTGCATCCTTTTGCAAAAGTTTTGAGAGAGCCAATGCGATTTTGCAAAAATCTTTAATGAATCGCCTATAGAATCCTGCATGACCTAGAAACGATCTGATATCACGAACACAGGCAGGGTAAGGCAAAGAAGATATGAACTCGATTTTAGCTTTGTCAACCTCAATTCCTTTCCTTGAAATCAAATGTCCTAACACTATACCTTCATTTACAATGAAATCACATTTTTCGAAGTTCAACATCAAGTTCTTTTCAATGCACCACTTTAGAACCTTTGTCAAGTTGCAAAGGCAAGTATCAAAAGAGTCACCATAAACTGTAAAATCATCCATAAAAACTTTCATGCACTCTTCCAAAAATTCACAGAATATAGCCATCACACAATGTTGGAAGGTCCCGGGAGCATTACATAAACCAAAAGGCATTCTTCGGTAGGCGAAGGTGCCGAAAGGACATATAAAAGTGGTTTTTTCCTGGTCCTCGGGTGCAATAGGTACTTGAAAGTACCCTAAGAAACCATCGAGGAAACAGTAATGTGATTTCCCGGCTAGTCTTTTGAGCATCTGGTCGATGAATGGTAACGGGAAGTGGTCCTTTCGTGTGGTGTCATTTAATTTTCGATAGTCGATACAAACTTGCCACGAATTCTGCACTCTCGTAGGAATGAGTTCATCCCTATCATTTTTCACTACCGTGATCCCACTCTTCTTTGGTACTACATGAATTGGGCTAACCCACTCACTGTCGAAAATCGGATATATTATCCCAGTACTCAGTAATTTTGTGATCTCCTTCTTCACCACGTCTAGAATAAGTGGGTTAAGTCTTCGCTGTGGCTGCCTGACCGTCTTGGAACCCTCATTCAACAATATCCTATAGGTGCAAATAGCAGGGCTAATTCCTAGTATATCTGCTAAAGTCCATCCCATCGCACGCTTATGTTCCCTTAACACTTTAAGGAGCTTCTGTTCCTCAGGTTCAGATAATGAATTGGCAATTATCACGGGCAATTTTCCATTGGGATCAAGAAAAACATACTTTAATGTGGCAGGCAATGGTTTCAGTTCGAGCATGGGTGGTTGCAGAATAGAAGGGATCAACTTATGAAGTTCAAGAGAGAAAAGATCACTCCCTGTTTTTCCCGATGGGGATTCCAACTTTTGGTGATCCGGTGAAGACGCGATTTGCAACAAATCTTCCTGGTACCCTTCGACTATACTTTGGTTATGAAAAATAGCCTTTTCAGCAGCTTTGATTTTTGCGAGCTCATTGTCAGAGCATGAATTATCAGAGACAACATTCAGCATAAGAACTTCAAGAAGCAAATAATCTTCATGGGGGTGTTTCATAGTTTCGTACATATTGAAGCTTACTGTTTGGTCACAAACCTCTATGGTGATCTTACCTTCCGTCATATTGATATTTGTAGTAGCTCACTTGCACTCGTTCATTCGACCTAAACTTCCTCTTATTTGTGCACAAATCCTTCAAGTATTTGGCATAGGCCTGAACTCTCTTCACTAAATCCAGTAAGGGGACATTTATCTCCACCTTTCCAAATAAGTCAATTATGTCTTTTTCATGTTTTAGCTCATTCATTTTCTTGCTCATAAGGTAAGAATTTGGAAAAGGAAGGTCTCTTAGATTTATCTCCTTACTTGTGGCTCTATGTTCACTTAACTTTTCCTTCTCGCCTTTTTCTTCCGCACTTCTCGGAGCATTTCCTTTTTCCTTGGCTATTGTTGACTGCTTCTTTTCTTTCAACAACTTCTCCTCTCTGACACTTTCTGATCTTAATGTTTTCTCCTTAAATTGAGGCGCTTCTTCAACCTCAATTTCCTCAGTGTATGCTTCTTCTTCTGGAATGTCAAATTTGACCTGCTTTCCGCTTCTCAAAGTTATAGCGTTCAAGATCTTAGGGTTCATCACAGTGTTGGAAGGAATGGTTCCACTGTTCCTAGCTTGATTTTCACTCAAGTTGTTAGACAATTGAGTGACATATGTGTTCATGTTTTCTGCCTTGGTTTCCCATTGCTCCATTCTCTTTTCCAAGGCATTAAACCGAGCAACGTTCTTAGAGGAATCTTGCTGAATTAGGTTCGCTATCACATTAAATTGATTCGCATTGGAATTCCTTTCTTCCTTCATTAGTGTCATCATACTGTGCAACAGCTGGTTTGTGTCTTCCTTCGGTGGCACCGTCAAAGCTTGTTGATCGGGAAACTGGTTGTTAGATGATCCAGCTCCACTTCCTGGTTGGAATCTGTTCGATGCTCTCCCTTCATCATTCCTCCAACTGAATCTTGGATGTGCTTTCCATCCTTCATTGTAAGTGTTGGAGTACGAATCCCATTTTGGATTCTGCCTTCCCTGATACATTGCTGACACTTCATATCGTCCAGGGAAAATGCTTGAAATATACATTACCGACCCACAAGTTTCACAACTGGGTGCGGTAAGATCCATTGAAGGAGAACGACGATGCACATTTAAATTGTTAAGATCGGCCGTGATGAAAGACAACTGCGAGGTTATCCTATTCTCTAAGGAATCCACTTTCAATTCTAGACTCTCCAATCGTTTAGCTTGAGCCGTTAAGGCTCCCACTTCATGCACACCTCTAGAATCGCGGACACTATATTGCTGGTGATTAAGAGCCATCCTTTTAATTAAGAGGGGGAGAAATGTTGGGCCCCGATTCGTAATAAGCATGATTAAATTATTTTAAGGCATGTGTAAATTACTT
>JAOQMR010000004.1:20584582-20604045 GCA_027563865.1 Erythroxylum pelleterianum
AACCATTGAAGAAAACACTAAAGGAAGAAGACGAGAGGAAATAAACTCTTTCAAAGCAATCTTACAGAAACGAAAAAGCAATCATGGATACAGGTACACAAATCATTCGATCCGATAAAAGACTGACATAAATGAGCTTCTGTGACATTCTTTATGTTGTTAACGTCTTTCGCACCTTTCTAAATCCGTTAACCTCCTAACAGATTAGAGTAACCTTACGTCCACGAATTTCTATCAGTAAGTTGCAAGAGACCTTAACAACTATTTATAGAAATCTTATTGGGCTCTCCCATCACAAGTCCAAAAGCAAATCTGCTTATATTGATTAGAGTCTATTTTTTTTACTAAACTTTTGACTCACTTAACTAGATGATTTATTAGACTTATTTATTATCTTTAATTTGGATCAAATTAATTTTATAAAAATTTGTAATTAGTAATTGTCTAATAAAAATTTTAATCTCAATAACTTGTTAATATGGGATTTACTAAGAAGACTTGAATTTTAAACATTTCTATGATTCTTAAAATCTTATAATATAAAATGTCACGTGATTGCATTGAATTTCAAATGATACCTATTCTCTCTTAAATAATCGAAAGGCATTACACTAGAAAAAGTAGAGAGTGGCCATTGGGTAATCTAAAATGCCTTCTTTTTAGGTGGGTTAGGCGTGAGTTGAATGATTCTTCCATGAAGCATGGAAATATTCAACCGCACAAACTACCATCAAGAATAATCACCATACAATATCTTTATGGTTATTAGTACAATTATTCTTCTTGTAGTGGGAACAATTTAAGGTCCTTCTCCCCAAGACATAAAGACAGTAAGTACGGGATACTAATGGCGTCTGGATTTCCCTTAAGAAGTATGCGGTTGGAATTCAGATTAAGAAGACCCATCGTGATTAAGATGTGACGTAGGTCACAGAGCAGAAGTATGTGAAAATACGAAGAGCTGATCAAGGGCTGCCTTTTTATACCGAAAAGTACGATCTCGCATATGTTCTTGCATTGGTATGCTCTCCAACGAATTGCTGGCGTTAGTTTATTCTGATTCCCACGTAAAACTCCATATAGTATGTGTTGGAGCAGCTATTACACGGACACGTTTCGCCAGAGCCAAAAAAACCAAAAAGGAAACAACCTTTCAAGTACGATAAGAGTGGTCTTTCATTGAGGTGAAACGCCCTCTGATAACCCTGAAGGGTCAGTTTTTTCGATAATGGCCGGCCAAGATACGGCCCTCCCTATTGTGTTATACGATTCTTATTGTCGGGTCGAAGTCTTAATAATAATTAATTTACGCTTCGATCAACACCAAACACTACTTCGATAACGTCGAATGTTTTGTGCCGAATATATCGATTTTAAGCTCCAACTTCCAGGAGCAAGTTGGCAGTTAAGATACAGCTATCAGTCCAAGACTAAAACAAGAAGGAAAACAATGTCTACGTAGCCTAAGAGAGCTGTTGAAAATTTCGCGTTATTATATGAATTGTCCAAGAAAGAACTAAATCTTTTGTCTTATAACATGAAGCTTTTGACGCTTTTATATATATATATATATATATATATATAATTCTTTTCCAGAATTTATTATAAATAAAACTAATGTTTGTGTAAAAATCTATTGAGAAATAATATTTATGGAATGCAAAGCATGCATTATATATAGATTATGTATGTTGGACGAGTTCAATTCAGGAAGGTGGGGATTGGATGGATGGGAGAGAAGAATTTTCCAAGCATATGGTGCCTAAATTTATGAAGATTCAGAATGAAAAAAGAGTTTCTGCTTTTCATATATGCCTTTGAATTTCCAATCTGAACAGGACTTGGAACAGGGTGCTCAAACCTCAACTTGCCTGTAACATCTACACCTGTATGAAGTCTTTTTATTTTTCTTTTGCAACTTGTTGTCTCTTTTTATATAAGGTGCTTGTGAAATAAATCCGTCTCAAATTCTGCTTATAATGAAGCAGGTTAGACATGGTTAAGGAAACAGACAAATTTTTGATCGTTTTCAATTGATTTGGGACCCAATATTGGAACCTCATTATTATCTTCTGATGATCAAGAAGCAGTACTTAGGAATCAAACTTTGCCCTCTCATTTTGTTCTCCATCCACATTCAATTTTCACCGTTAAGCAGACCAGTACATTTCTCTTTATTTTGATACGTATGGCTTGAAATAACAGCTAATAATAATTAATCACTCTTGTCTACTGCGTACAACTGAAAATCCTATTCACTTGAATGTTAATTATATTTACTAGGTTGTCCCAAAGAAAGAAATGAATAAACAATGACTCCAAAAATTATATTACAAAAATAAAAAATTTGACAAGAAACACTAATTAATAAAACATTTACAGTATGTGCAATAAATTTTAACTGAATTGTATTAAGACCCCATGTGCTATGTTTCTTAAAATTAAATGTAGTGTGACATTAGCTCCAAAACTAAATTGAATCATTTTTTTCTGTACTTATTGTGAAATATAAGAAAATGCATCAGTGTAACAAAATTCTACGTATCATATGTCAACTTTATTTAGTTGCATAGGTAAAAATGAAAATTATGTTTGAATAAGAAAAAATATGTGATCTTTTATAATTTATTAAACCTTAAATTTAAACTTAAATCACACAAAAAAAATTTTAAACATCACAACAACAAAAAAATAATGCAATTTACCATTTTCATTTTAATTTACTTAACAATTATAATTTGAATGAATCTAATTTGAAATAATACAGCATTCATAATCATAATCATAATATTCATAGAACTGAATGATACAAATTATAAGAGAGACGAGACATTGATACTTAGGTAAATATAAAGATATGACTTGAAACTAATCAAGACAAATTTCAAGTATGAAAATGAATTTACACACGAAAACATTTCCAAATACATAACCGTGCAGTTGTTTAAGTGTTCCAAACCGCTAGTTATACTGTTTTTAACTTCAATTGATCGGCTTCAAGTGCCAATAGTGGTTAGACAAAATTTTGATATTAGAAAATGATTTATAAGCATCTTGTATCATGTGCTTTAATCCAGGGTTGCTCTTCTGTTGAAACAAGGTTTAAGGAGTATTAAATCATTCCAAACCAAAGATAGTGTATTATTCAACCATTTTTCCAATTAATATTCTTCTCAGTTGCATCCATTACTGTTCCTAGTCCCTGATTAAAGAGTAATCTTGTTTTTTTGACGTGCACATGGGGGTATCCTTAGCATTAGACCTATTTAATTATACGTGAACTAGTTGTTGCAAATGAACTATTTATGAAAAAATTGTTAAATATAAGAAAAACTTTATTGTTCGACTCAATATCAGCATTGTACTTGTATAAAGCGGAGATATTACATAATTTTACTAGTTTTGTTATCAATTTCTATATGAGCAAGCTCCTTCGCCTTTGAAAAAGTTATTGAAACTTTCAATGTCCTTAACAAAATTTGCTTTAAACTATCCTGGTAAAGTTTTCTATGCCTTTCTTAAAGTACAAAACTCCTAACTAGTTAAAGGTTTCTTTACTTTTGTGAACTTAATTAAGCAAACAACATGAGACTTAGCAACAATTTATAGTAGCCTTATTAGGACTCCGTGATAGGCCCATTAAGTACCTTACCCACACTAATAAGATGTTATTTTTTTAATCATTGGACTTAAAAACGATTTAATTGATCCTTTATTAGACTACTTTATTATTTTTATTCTAAATCAAAATTTAATTCTACTTAGTGTTAATTTTCAAAATTAGTAACTAATAAATGTCCAAATGGAAAGTTAAATTCCAACATTCGCCTCTTTAGATAAATATTAAATGTTATATTCATTATAAAGAAAAATAATAAAGGCAAAAGAATAGAACCTGAATTGATCAAACCTTTAAAACCAATTTGATTTAGAGATAACGAAAGACCATCCTTTAATCATGTAAGGCTTTTAATATCGAAAGGTAATAGAAACATATATCATATACGACATAGATCCAATACAATCACATATGTCTAATAATCTCACTAACACGAATGGGATAATAAGGTGTGACAAACAGCGATGATACCTGTATTATGACATTGCATAACAATTTGTATGACTAAGACTAAAATCATGATCATCAACATATATAAATAATCAACGTTGTTATAATACATGAAAAACAACAACTATATTAAGAGAAAAAAAATACAATAATTCCTAACTAATAGTGTTAGGGAACTTCGACAGGCCTATGTTGTAGACATGTCTCTAAAAAATGATAAGGCAAAGTTCCTAAATTAGCAGATCAACTAAGATGTACTTAGTCAAAATATGCTCCTCCATGATGTTACCATTTTGTATAGGCACTTTAATAGTCAAACACTTGACTCCTAAATGCTTAAACTCTGTGAAATTCTTATTGTTATTACTAAACTCACAATGGAAAAATTATCATAATATACTCAGATGGGTCTAGCTACCAAATTAATCATAGATAACTCATAAATCAAGTTTATTAACCAAACTGCTTACGAAGCAGCCTCATATCATTTAATAAAATATGCATGCATAGTTAAAGTGATCACAAGTGCCTACTTGATGTTTTTTTTTATGAAATGGCATCATCTACTAACATGCAAAAGTAATTTGATGTGGACTTCCTGACATCTAAGCATACAAAAAAATCTAAATCTGTATAACCAGTCACATCTAAACTCTCAAATTCTCTGTATGTTAGCGTATAATACTTTGCTCCCTGTAGATATCTTAAAACCTATTTGATTGCATTTTAATGATATATATCTGGGTTATATAAATATCTACCTAATATTCTAACAAAGAACGCAATGTTCTCTTTAGTGAATACCTAAGCATACATTAGGCTGCCAACAAAACTAGATTAAGGATCATTCTTCATAGCCTCCTTTTTCACTTTATTCTTTGGACACTTTGCCAAAGATAATCTCTTTTTGTAAAGATTGGTGATACACAAGATTTATATATCTTTATATTAAAATTAAGCATGTACTGCCTTTTGTGATAATCTAATAAGTTTTGAGATCTACCTTATTGATTTTAAATACCAAGGACAAAAATGCTTTAGCAAGGTCCTTTTTATCAAAATGATTGGTTAATACTTGTTTAACTTCATGCAACATAGTCAAAGTCATTTGACACAAGTAAGATATCATCCATATGCAAAAGTAAAATAATAATCTTACTCATCTTTACCTTGTAGTACATGTATCTTTCAACTTTAGTCTTCATAAAACCAAGTGAGCTAATGGCCTCATCAAACTCCAAGTACCACTTCCCATAATCCTATTTCAATTTGCATAATGATTTCCTTATAAACCATATAACTTTTTTTATGATCTTAAAACCCTTCAGACTGCTCCATATTGACCTTCGTATAAAAGTCTCCATTCAAGAAAGTGCTTTTGAAATCCGTTTGATGTAAATCTATCTCATAATAAGTTACCATTGTTTTAAATACTTTAAATGCATCCTTAGACAACATAGGAGAGAAGGTGACATTAAAGTCTATTCCTTCTCCTTGAATGAAACCCTTGGCAATTAGTCTAGCTTTAAACTACTCAACCTTACCCTGGGAGTCCTTTTTCATCTTATAAACCCATTTTCAGTTAATAGGCTTATAGTTATAAGGTAAATTTACAAGCTCTCATACCTGATTATACCTCCTGGACTTCATTTCATTTCTCATTACATTCCATTATAACTTTGCATAAGGACTAGAAAGTATTTGAAAAAGTAACTAGATATATAACATGTCCTATATTATAGTCATTTTCACTCAAATGACTATGTAATCAGATGATATAATAGGTCTCCTCACTGTAGTGACTCTCCTTAAAACTTATTAATCATGTGCCATAGGAACCTTACTCTATCCTATATTGGTTCATATTTCTATATTAGAATGGCACTAGACCTAATATCCACTAACCAAACTGAATGGGTAAAGAATATGAAATAATAGTTGTACTAAATCTAATATCATCTAAAATGTGAGAAGGACCAATTTCATCATAGACTTCATATTCTAAAAACTTAGTTGTTTGTGACTTCATAATTCTAGATCCTCCCTCTCTACAACAAAAGCTATAGCCTTTAAAATGGTCAGGATAACCTATAAAACAGAAACAAGTGGAACAAGAATCTAGTTTATCTTTATTAGGATTATATATGTGGACCTCAATATAGAAGCCCTAGATACAAAGATAAGTGAGGCTCAATTTCCACCTTTTTCAGAGTTCTAAAGGTGTCTCTAGTATTAATTTATTTGGGAATCTAATAAGAATATATAAAACACTCTTAATAGCTTCACTCTAAAGATAATTTGACAAGTTAGACCTACTTTGCATGCTCCTCATCATATTTTTTATGGTGCATTTTTTCTCTTCAACGACATCATTATGTTCAAGATTACTTGACATAGTAAACTGAGCCATTATTCCCATGATTATAAATATTTGGCAAATGAATTTTTTTTCTTATCTTGAAACTCTATACTTCCCATAATGCTCATCTACATGATCAAATCTAACAATCTTGATCAACTTTACCAATTGGTTCTCAACCTCAGTCTTAAAAATATTAAATTTATCAATAACTTCAAACTTGTCTTAATTAAGAGCACATAACCATAATGTGAATAATCATAAATGAAAGTTAGAAAATATTTAGAATTATAGATATTAAATGAATAGGGATAAAGATATTAGTATGAATAATTTTCATTAAATCACTCTAGCTATGGAAGCGCTATCCAAGATACTCAATAAAATGATATCCTATAATGGCATGTTTCAATACCATAATAGATGTAGAGAATTCAGTTATCACTCATTTGACCTTTACTGATGACCTTATGCTACTATTTGATGTTGATTTATAATCCATTAAGTTAATATTGGGTATTCTGGAGTTATTCTCAACTTGTTCTAGTTTAAAGGCCAATATTAGCAAAAGCAACATGTTTATTTCTTCTTATGTGAGGAATCAATCTAAATTGAGCAGAAGAGTTAGATATAGAATTCAATATCCACCATTAAAATATCTTGGCATCACCATTTCTACTATTAAACCAAAAAATTAGAGATTGCACTTCTTTGATTAAAGCATACAAGGCAAGGATCAATGTTTGGCAAAATAAGTTTTTATCCTTTGCAGCTAGACTCACTCTCATCAATTTTGTCTTAAATATAATAAAAGTGAATTGGACTGCTCATCCAATTCTTCCTAAGAGAGTCATCAGAGAGCTTGAAAGGTGTATCAAAGCGTTCTTATAATCCAGCAAAGTAGAACACTCTAAAGAGACAAAAGCTAAATAGGATGAGATATATATTCCAAAGAAGATGGGAGGATTAGGAATCATCCCCATCTCTCTTATGCAAAGATTCTTGTTAAGTAAAAGGATTTAGAGATTATATAATGATAAAAGACCACTTTGGATCAAATGAATCAATGAAATTTACCTAAAAAACCAGAATTTGTGGTACCTGGAAACCAATAGGAATCACTCTTGGTGCTTCTCATATAAATTAACGCTGAGAAATCATTTATATCCTTGGATCAAGCATGTGTTATAGAATGGGGAAAAGTTTGGTTTTGGTATGATAACTGGAATGAACACAATCTTTTATTCATCAGAAATGATCTACATCTAAGGAATCAAATTCCTTTAGATGCTAAAGTCTCCTTACTTATACTAGATGGGGTTTGGAATTGAAACTTTAGAGGCTCCTCTACATTATCCAATTAGTTTCCTCATATTCTTTAAGTGCACAAAGAAGACATATTCATTTGGATAGCTAACTCTAATGGTCATTTAAAAAATGAGTCTTGTTACAAGATTTACAGAACTAACCATCATATTATACCATGGTATAAGCTAATATGGAAACATACATGAAATCCCAAAGCTTCATTGATTAATTAGCTTGTTATAGAAAATAGGATTATAGCTAAAGATTGGTGGTTTGGCTCCTTTGATCCTATTTATGTCCTATGCAAAGAAAATGAGGAAAATAGGAATCATCTCTTTTTCAAATATGGATTCTCTAAAAATATTTGGAATAGAGTGTTGCATCTCTTAATGGTGAAATGTCAAGCATATGATTGGAATGGAGTTGTAGAAAGAGTTACCAAAAAGGTCAAGGAACTTAACAAAAATAGTAAGCTGCTCAAAACTACTTTCACTTCAACTACTTATATAATATGGAGAGAAAGAAACAACATAATATACAAAGAGGAAGCTACTAGGAAATATCAACTAGCTAACAACAATATAAAATGGATTAGAGCGATTAAGCTAAAAAAAGCACAAAGAAAAATCACACCATGTATGAAGATCAGATGGAATATGTGAATTTTGTAATTAAGTTCTTAGGTTTTTTGTGTTGAACTAGTATTTGTGTGTAAAAATACTACATGGAAATGATGTAATAGCTTTTGTTAGAGTTTAAATAAAAGTTTTTCATCTTCCAAAAAAATTTCAATAAATCATAATTATAAGTTGACCTCTTTTTTTAAAAAAAATAGTTAACTTACCTCTATAACAATTAATACATGTTTTTAAATCATTATAATCAAGAGTTGAACAAATGTTATCATAATCTTTCAACTATGTCTCTAGAGATATTGCCTAATATTTTATGTTATACTAAAATTTCATATTACAAATTTATAGGATTTTTTTGTTTAAAATAGACACAAAATTAAGTTTCATATAAAAAAAGTTATATAGAAAGTGTCATATAGAATAAGTTTGAAATAAGTGCCCAAATTCAAAGAAATAACTCTGACAAAGATAAAATCAACTTCCTCATTGTTACCAACCATTAATTTAAACTCATCTTTAATTGTCTATCTATTTTATATGAATCCTTATATGATGGAGGTAACATGATTAAAAACCCCATTATCTAGCCACTAGGAACTTAATATGGTATGATGATGTTATATTCATCAATAACACAAGCAAAAGAGTTAATTGATAAGTCTTGTTTCTCTTTCTAGGTTTTGTATTTTAAGAAATCTTATATTTTGTTTCCTTTATTTTCATAAAAGAAAAATTGCACACCCTTTATAAAATCTATAGGGCTCCTCATAATTCTTGTCTGACCCAGTTCTCTAGGTTAGAGGGATTTTAGAAGCCTTACCTTTAAACTTTTTGGGTATGGCCTTTACTTTTCCTTTGGTAAAAATTAGTTCCTTAGCTTTTCCTCTTCCATAATATAATAGGTGATCAAGAAATTTATGTCCCAAGCTTCATCTTGAGAATTGTAAACAGTGACAAGAATATCAAACTTAAAAGGAAGAGTATTCAAACCTTAATGCACATTATAGGCATCAAGAATAACAATATTCAAGGCTTTTAGCTTACTATAAAGGTGGACCATCCAGATAATATATTCCCTCACTTCTACCCCATGTGTATCTCAAAAATATAATTTTTTTCAAAATAGTACCAATCTTATCATCAATTGATAATTTGTAACCCTAAGACACATTTTTGAGAAAATCTTTAGCTATAATATTCTCAAGAATTCTACTTAGCAGATGGTTAAGTATGGACCTCTTTATGGTCAAATAATAGATCCTATTTGACCACTCCTAGGTTACATAATCCACCTTATCAACCTTTGTATTAGATAAGGGAATAGATAACTTATCCATTATTATAGCCATATTAAAATTAGTTACCTACAAAGCAAACTCCACATCTTACTTTCATTTCTTTAAATTAAAACTAATAAGCATTTCAATTATGACAATGTTGTCATTTAAAGAAAAGGTGACTACAAAATAAATAATATTTATTATCAGCACAAATGCAGGACAACAACAGTACCAAAAGCTATAAATATTATATTTCTTGAGCATTTTATATAATATATCATGAAACACTTGTGAGCAGAATATATAATATATAAGGATAAAATCTCCACATAAAAGCAATCAAAGTACAAACTATCAACTCTTTTAATTCTACCACCTGTGTGTGTATAGATCACTCAAGCAATAGCTATCCCCCATCATATGCCTTTATCTATTTCTTAAATTTTCATATAAGGTTAACTTATGTGGACATAATAACCAAATATAAAATTAGAGACATCCCCTAATAAGGTCATAAAATAGTTCAAATAACAACTTGAAAGACCATTATGGTGACTACATTTTTATTAGCATTAAAAAAATTTCACAAGCATAAGGAATGAACTCATATATCATCCTCACATTTTCCTATATGGGCATAAATCTATGATTAACTTAGCACTAGATAATGCAATATCTTAATGCATTTGCTCATTATCATATTATAGTGTTGAAAAGCATTATTAACAACCTTCATTTGATAATTCACAAAAAAATTCTTACAAATTTATATAGCAATCAATATACAATAATAGATTGACCAAATGAGATGACAAATAATATTTATCTCCTTTTATTTCAAGTTAATTTTTGAAAATTCATTCAATTATAGCTTTGAAAACTTTATTTAAACTCTTATAAAGTTAAACCTTAAATATTACCTTAAAAAATTTAAAATTAAACTTTATGCACATATAAGATCCCAAAAAATGATTTTAAAAAACTTGAATGATGATTTTGTAAATTTTAAAAATTTAGGGGTTTTGTCTTGTATTGCATTGACACTAGTATGTTGATGTTAGCATTGTTCACTATAAGCTTGACCACTATACCACGTGCAAAATCAATTACAAGTGGCATATATGGCACACACGCATAATGTGCAATGATATGCATAAACCCTCATGGTGCATTACACAATAAATGTGCTTACCACATTCTAAAATGTATATCGCATAAACCAGATGCACAAGCATGAGCCCTTACCCATATGGCACGTGTGTGACATATAAGTGCGAGTCATGCACTTCGAATCTTTATGTGTTAGTTGTCTACATGTAGGGCTAGATGTCAAGATGGCTCCTTACCATCTAATGCTTATTCTTCATGTAAAAGACTCCCATATCCTACTTTTCTATATAGTTAGAGAAAGAGCTGAGAAATAGGTGACTTTTGACTACTATTTCTAGTAATATAGCACCAAATTTTCACAGTTTTTGTCAAAAATTCATTAAAATGGATTTTTCTAACTATTTTCCATATTCATATATGCAATTTATTTAGGAAAAAACAATTTCTTTGGTTTCCATATGGATAAATTAGAAAATCTCCACTCAAATTTATACAATCATAAAACTACTCTAATACCACATGTTAAACATACAACAAACTTTATTGATCAACCTATGATTAATATAAACTCGTATAGAAGGAGATAATCTAAAAAATTATATATTTTGGTCTCTATGTCTATATGAGAAAACTACTAAAGACTTTGAGTAAGCTCCTCAAGCTTTTGAACAAGTAGTTGAAAATTCTGATTGTCCTTATGAAAGTTGCTTCAAATGATCTTGACAAGGTCTTTTTGCACCTTTTTAAAGCATAAAACTCCTAATGGATTAGAGGTTTCCTTATTTTCGTGAACTTAATTTGAAATGCAACAAAAGACGTAGAAACTATTTGTAGTAACCTTATTGGCTCTTATTATAGGGCTATTAAGTTCCCAACCTATATTAACAAGAATCACTTATTGGACTAGTTTATTATATTTATTTATGATTAAATTTTAATTTTTCTTACCTTTAAATTTTAAAATTAGAAATTAATAAATTTCCAAATTGGAATTTAAAATTCCAACACAAATTATTGGGGCAAAAATAAAAATTTGAACATAAATTAATGTAGAAAACTATTTTACTCATCTTTCCAAAGTAAATCAATCCTTGATTTTTTATATCAATGTCAATGAATACTAAATATCACAATAAATTAATTTAGGGGACCTTATCCTTTATAATCATGTTTGCATTATTTAAATGATTAATCTTGTTTAAGTGAAGCAATGAGTAAGGACACACTTTTGAATACAAAATATGTCAAGGTATGCCCAAAAAATATATTAATAAGCTAGAAATATAAGACTGAAATAATAAACTAACTAGAAAACTAATATATTAGTTATTAATAAAGGTGCTACCATTACTTATATAATCCTAGGCAAATTCTTTGTGCAGTAAACTGGTTAAGATGAGCTACTTGTCAAATTTTTGGTAAGGATAACATCAAAGGCTTTAAATGGAATTACATCCCATATAAGCAACCATATAAGTTTAAAATTCTTTCCTTGTCCCATCTATCTCTCTGTTTTCTTTTCTTAATTATATAATTGGTTATTATGATTAATAGAACCCTAGAACCTATATGATATTTTTATGATATATTCAATGTGACCCAATTTATTTTATCAGAATTGGTGATTTCATTTTCCCTTGTATAAGTTTGACTTTTAGGTTTACTATTACATCACCTATTAAAATGTTTCAAGGACGATTAACAAATAGTATTTTCATTTTATTTATTAGGAAAATATTAATATTAATCAAGATAAGACTCTACTAAATATGGAAATAGAGTCTTAATCAAAAACTAATCGAACTTCCTTTTAGAAATGAATTATACTTAGATTATTAGAATCTAACTCTATTTATTGAGTGGTCAATTATAAAAGGGTGACAATTAAGGTAAGTGTACATTAAAATCATCATTAACCCACTTTAAGAATTCTCTTTTGGATACTTAATATCTTTTACTTTCACTGAATTAAGCATTAGAGTGCCTTCGTAGGGTGTAACTATGACATTTTGGTTATTTATTAATGTAAGCCTACAAACCTAACCACAATTTGTTAAGCCTACATTAATTTTGGTTTACATTATTTAAATCCATACGTAGAAACTAGCTCAATAATACATATAAGATGAAGGAATGCAAACTAACAAATCATAAGAAAAATTTTAGGTATATGACTAAAAACATACATATAAATATTGAATTCATACATCAACAACTGAATCATAAGGTTGCAAATGACTAAAAAAACATACATATAAATATTAAATTGAAATATCAATAATAAAATCACAAGGTTGATATCTATCTAAAATTAGAGACAACAAAGTTGTCGTGCCTCAAAGATTTTTTTTGTAAAGAACAAATACAACCAATACCTACCCAAGTAAAGCATATATAAATCATATAAATGTTAATAAAAAGAACAAAACATATTGAACATAATTAATAAAAAAACATATTTGAAGAGAAATTTCTATAATATCATAAATAGATTAAAAAAAAGCTTTTGTTATAGGTGTGAAGGTAAATAATTATAAATGCCTAATTGGGAGATCTTGTACTCTTTCATACCTATGGTGAATCCCAAAAGTGGAATTACAATATGTTTTTATCGATATATGAAGAGTATATGGAGCGCGTTGGGGAGATCATCTTTAGCCTATAATAATGTAAGGTATGCTTTTTTTTAACCCATAATTTGAAGGGATGCTAAAGAATTTACAAAAAGACGTGACAAATGTTAATGTATTTCAATTTGTATCATTCGCCTATGATCGATTATAAAGAAGTATCTAGTTTGATCCCTTTTACCCAAAAGGGAAATGGATGTTTATGTACCATTTTTTGTCCGATATAAGGCAAATTAAATTCTTTTTAGTGGGTTGAATATTTTTTAAGCTAGGTAGAAGAAGATCCATTAAGCAATGTGACATAAAAGACATCAGAAAGCCTTTTAAAGAAAAATATTATATGAAAATATTACACTCCTCTAGTAATTTTTATGTATAATGGTACCCAATTTGAAAAAAATAGCATTTAGAGAATTTTCCAAAAAAAACATTACTTTGCAACCGTAGCATATCCATAGTCCAATAGATTGGTTGAAATCACAAATAGAATTATATTGCAAATTTTAAAGGCTAAAGTTGTTAAAGGTATATGGGCCGATGTGATGTATGATATATTATAGGCATATGAATAATCCCAATAATGCCTACTAATAGAACATCATGTAACCTCACATTCAGCTCCTCTATAAAGTTAAAGTTACCAAGGATGAGGATGTGTATATATCAACAAGGGGGAGACAATAAGCATCTATGCTTAGAATTAGTTATAAATAAAAAAACACAAGAACATTACACGCATATAAAAAATGAAGCATACTAATAAAAGTCAAACAACTAAATTCATAAAAGACAAGACACCAAAATATTCAAAAGGGTGATATTGTTTTTTAGGAAATTAAATTTTCAAAAGGATGTAATTCATAAAGAAAGCTCACATTATATTGGTCAAGGACTTATTATGTCAAATTTGTAAACAAACTTAAGAGTTTTAAAATCAAGAAGTTGAATGACTTTGAAGTACAATATGACTCATCTAAGGAAATATTTCCATTATACAAAGTTTTAAGTTTATTTACTTTGTTTAAATACACATTTTGTAATAATATGTTAAATATTTGATCTCCAAATAAATTAAACCTCAAAATTCAAAACCTACATGTTGAAAAATCTTAAGAAAAGCATCCTTAGTTCCCCTTGTTCAAAATTGAAAACCTATAGGTAAAATAAGTCTTAAGTCTACGAAAAATCTCCTCTAACTACCCAGATCAAAAATAAAAACCTATATGCTAAAAAGTTTCAAGTTTAGAAGAAGCCTTTTCAACTCCCAAACTTAAAAAGAGTAGCAGGAGATAAAGTATCCCTTGAAGAGATATGAATAACTTCAGCAAAATTGGAAAAGACAAGATAGAGCGAGACTTTATAGGCCTTTCAAATTCTTTTTTTAATTTATTAAAATTTAATAAAGTAGCAAGACTCTACAGATATATCAAATTCATTTACTTGAATTCATTAAAATTTCATAAGGTGGGATAAGGAAAAATTCTACAAGCATGTTAAATTTATTAACATTTGATAAGGTGAGATAGATCGAGACCTTACAAACATATTAAATTTATCTATTTAAACTAATTAAAATTTGATAAGGTGAGTCAACAAGACTTTTTAGATCTAACAAATTCATTTATTTAAATTTCTTACATTTTTATAAGAAAAGATAGAGTGCAACTTTACAAACATGTCAAATTTATTGTCATAATTGTATTAAAATATAAAGAGGTGAGATGCCTATGTGAAATTACTTTACTTAAATTCATTTAAATTTGATGATGTAAGATAGAGCAATACTCCACATGTCTATCAAATTCATTTACTTAATTTCATCAAAATTGAATAAGGTAAGATAGAACGAACCTCTAAATTCCTTTTAAATTTGTTTACTTAAATTGACTAAAATCTAATAAGTCGAGATAGAGTGAGATCTTAGGAGCTTATCAAATTTATTTATAAAAATTAATTAAAGTTTAATAAAGTGATTTACTTAAATTTATTAAAATTTGATGCAAGCCAAACCTGGGCATTGACCCCATTGTGAAACGGGAGTCACCACAAAACTTGCGGGGAGACTTCTCCTTTGAAGAGAGAAAGAGGTCATGTCATCATGGGTTATAAGTCTATCAAATTTATTGACCTAAATTCATTAAAATTTGACAATGTATAGCTTAAGATTCCATAAGACTATTAAGTTTATCTATTTAATTTTTTTAAAATTAGTCAAGGTGAGAGAATTAGACTTTATAGGCCTATTAAATTTTCTTTGTTAAACTTCTTCCAAAATTTTCAAGACAAGAGAGTTAAATGCAATAAACATCAGATCTTATAAACCATCATATCTAAGAAACATTCATCAAATTAATGAAAAATAAAGGGATAAATATGCCTAAATTATTTATGTGACTACATCCATACA
The DNA here is from genome assembly GCA_027563865.1 of Erythroxylum pelleterianum. NCBI lineage: Eukaryota > Viridiplantae > Streptophyta > Magnoliopsida > Malpighiales > Erythroxylaceae > Erythroxylum > Erythroxylum pelleterianum. The sequence continues at coordinate 20,600,381 of JAOQMR010000004.1, forward strand.
AATAAAAAGAGGGATAAAGTAAGCAAGATAAGGAGAAGTCTTATATGGTGATTAGGATGTTATTAGATGTAGCAAGATTGGAAGGAGTAGGGTTAAGGGATTCATTGCCTATGGGATTGATGATCTCCTTGTTATTAATCTTACAAAGCTCCTCAAGTTCCTTAGCCTCGATTTACACAAGCTCAATAAAAATCATCATCAATGTCTAGATTAGTAAAAGATAAGCTTGATACTTCGTCTATATACACTTTTTATAAGCCTCGAGACCTACATTGAAATATTGATCAAATTAGTTCTAATTTTGGACAAACTTAAAATTGCGATAACAATGAATGAATTCAGACTTAAAGTCATATCCTTTGATTTTTCTCAATTAGTCCTTGAGCATTCCCATCAAGCATACAACGTTGTCCATCAACATTGAATTCTTATTTTTAAGCTTATTGAGATGCTTGAAATACTCCCTAATAGTCACATGTTTCTTGCTAAAAGGTTCTCAGAATATTTGAATACCTTTAGGGTTAGTACTTTTAACCTTTTCCCTTTCCTTTACATGACTATCTAACTCTTTATAGGCCTTCTTATAGACTATTACTACAAAACAAAAATCAAAAATCAAAAACCAAAAACCAAAATGTCAATCATAAAAAGAAATGAAATTAACTAAACCAAATAGACTTACCTTGTATAAGTGCATCTCATTGACAGTGTAGATGGAGTCCATATTTATGTTCTTTAACCTCTCTATATCCCTTAAGGTCACCATCCCTCGAACCATTTCTAACCCCATCTAATCCTTCTTGAAGACAATATATCTTTTCTTCACAATGAATTGAGAGGGGAAAAAAAGTGGTCATCATTTTCATTATCTTATGAGACACAAGGAGGGTAACAAAGTTTTCCTTGGTAGAAGGGAAGTAAATGAAGAAGATAAGGACATATGGATAGAAGCCACTAAGGATGTAGGTGACGTGATGTATCCAAAACAAAATAATACTAATGATCATTAGGAAAGTGTGTCTATTATTATTATTATAGTATAGTCTATCCATATGATATCCAAAAGTTTGTTAGTTATGTATTATTATAGGCAGAGTCCTTTGACATGATTCCACACTCCAAATGAATACTCACATTCAAAGAACATATGAGTAATTGATTCCAAGTCTTCCTTACAAAGAGGGCAAGTACTAGGTAGATTCATAAAGCTTAGTCTATCTAAAGTATGAAGTCAGTTCTTCATTTCCATCTATAGAAAGAAGGAGGTTCTTGGCATGAGGCATCCATTCCATATTAGCTTAGTCTATATGAACGTAGGTTCTTTAGTCCATATCCATTCCCTATATGCCTTGTTACTAAACTTTCCACTAACATATTATTCCATTTATAGTGATCCATTTAGTATGGCTTTCTGGGGGTATTAAGGGAGTCATTATTCCATTCCTCTCAGGTAATTATCCCATTTACTATCATTTATCAATCTACGCACACTACCCTTATTAGGGATATTTATCAAAGCCTAAATTACCATCTGATTCCTTATTAGGGGTCCTCCCCTTTCTTAATTGTCAAACTATAGTGTGGCTATTTCCTTATCCCCCACTATCTAACTAATATTTTGTTCAATAGATTCCCTTAGTTTAAGCAATTGATTTAAGAAGTAGGAATAGATGAGTTTAATGACAATCCTTATAAGCTTCACCCCTTTAAGAAGTAGTTGCACATCCACTTTATCCATAGGGAGTCTATATGTACAAAGACCCTCCATATTCTCTTCCCTCGCAATACTTTGTTGCTTATATTAATTAGGGTTATATGTGACCACTTTTATTAATTAGTTTACACAATTCCCTCCACCTAACCTTGACTTTAAATGATCCCCTATTATTTCTTCCCAATAAAAATCTCCTTATGGTCCCCTCCAAAGTTTTAACTAATTTTTTAGAAAGGAAAATGTGTTAACTCCAATAAATATGTATTGATTTATAGATAGTTTCGATCAATTGCACTATGCTTCCATATGAAAGAGTTCTATTACCTCTTTTAGATCTTCTCTAAATGTGATGAATCTTCTTGTGGTAAGAGGAAGGCCTAAACAAATGAAGGAGGGCTACTTGATTTTCAAATTTCTGAAAAGAGTTACCATGATAAAACAATGTTTCAATGTACCTATTGTCAGTTTTACTTTTTAGTAAAGTTTAAAAAGAATAAACCTGGAGATATAACATATGTATGAGATGAGCTCGATTTATTTAGCCAACTCCAATTTATTTATTTAAGCTTGATGACACTCCTTTGTATGGATCTCTTTTCTAGGCCTATCATCATCTAGCCTATTTAAAAGCCTCATAGATGCTCAAAAAATAATCATAAGGATGAATCAATTAAGATATAACTTATTTAAATGTAGAAATAGGGTCGCAACTAAAGATTAATCAAGCTTCTTATAGAGATGGATTCAGCTATACCAAGATAGTTAGAACCTAACTCTACTTCTTAAGGATTAATTAAAAACAAAATAAAAAGAGACACCCCTAGGTAAGTTTACATTACAATCATCATTAATTCACTTTAAGAATTCTCTTGCATACTTAACACCATTTTCTTTTACTAACTTGAGTGTCAAAATGTCTTCATCGGGAGCAACCTACGCACTCTAACTGTTTGTTTGTTTAAGCTTGCGAACTTGAGAGCAATGCAATATGCCTACCTCGATTTCAATTTACGTATGAGATATTTCTTTAAAAATAATAATCGGTATTTATTCTATTAATTAATATCAACAAATTAAAATTTTATACAAAAAATTCCCAAATTATCTAAAACATGCATGGTTTAATTGTTTTGAATATGATCTATTCCCACTCAAGGAATTGTTCTATTCTCATTTTATTTTAAATTGCTTATGTATCATTCTAACAAATTTTTAAGTTTGTTAATAATTAATAGAACACGTACAATTTAGGATATTTTGAACAATTATCTCTTAATTTTTAGTAATATATCTTTTAATTACTGGAAAATTCATTGCCACAACTTCTTAAATACATATTAATTAAACCATAAGGTACAAAAAATAAAATATTAACTCAAGTATAACTATATCAAGATTCTACTACTAACCGTTCGTAAATCAATATATGCATTCATTGTTGGGAAATCCGGTCTGGATTTGATCCGACTGTAGCGGAATAATCACGAAACTTTTTCATGACTGTTAATTTCCTGAAAACCAAGATGTATTTAATTCTATAAAATGATTAACACGAATCAAAATAAAGCAGAAATTTAATTCGTACCTTATTCTGAAGTTTAATCTTTATCTTGATGCATCCCTCGAACCGTTTCTGAAACCGATCTGTCTCAATCACCGTAGTCACACAGGTGTCCAGCCTCTAACGATATCCACAGAACAGGTTGAGAGAACTCTGTAACTTTCACAGAGAGGGTTAAGCATGAAATGCTAGCTACATAGAGCTTATGCCTATTTATAATAAGCTTAGAACGTTGTAGTAATTTAATTGAAATTAAATATTAATTTCAATTAAACTTTAATTAGAATTACAAATAACTCTAATTAAATACCAGTTATGCCTATATAAGAATCAATATCTCATATTGATCCTTATTTATTAAATATCTCATATTTAATCATAAAGTTTCTC
>JAOQMR010000004.1:20604145-20618915 GCA_027563865.1 Erythroxylum pelleterianum
GCTCCTCAATAGTTAGAGACCTTTGTATTAAGTTAGTATCTACTTTTGGATAGTTCATTGAGCATCCTGATGTATTTCGTTTAAGCATGAATTGTATGACACTTGTAAACTTTGATGGTATGAGGTCTATTTGACTGATTTTACTTGCAAATGGGAATGTATGTTTGATGAATATAATGCTTCCGCATTGCAAAATATGCTTCCGCGTAGTATTCCTTTTGGTTGTCTCGACGATTCACCCTAGGCTCGGCCTTGGGGGTCGAGACTCGGGCCCAACGGTCTCCGTTTATGTTTCTGTTTTGTATAGTTGGATTTCCGGTAACGGGATTCAACAAAAACACTTTTCAAAATTTAATCAAGAAAAAGACTTTATCTAAAAGTCAAGAAACTTATTATTCATAAATAAAGAAACAATTTCTAAATAAATTAAATCATAATTCTCTAAACAAATAAAATTATAATTTTAATTTATCTCAATCAAATTGAATGAATAAATTTAATTGAGAAAAAAATTTCTTAATTATTTAAGAAAACATTTTTCTTAATTTCAAGAGGTCTAATTAATTAATTTCAATCTAATTGAAAATAATTAATTCTAATTTTAGAAACAACTTTTCTAATTAATTAATTTCAATCTAATTGGAAATAATTAATTCTAATTTTAGAAACTACTGTTCTAAAATTAATTAGGAATCAAGTTAATTATTAATCTTAATCAAATTAAGAAAAGTAATTACCTTTGGAATTGAATTGATGATTAATATAATTTAATAATTCAACATTTTGAAAAATTAAATTAACTACTAAAACATTCCTAATAAAAATTAAAACACTTTTTCTAATTTTATTAAGAATTTAAACCTACTTAATCTTAATTAAACTCATTTAATAAGAATTAAGTCTTTAAAAAATTAAAAACATACTAAACTACAGTAAAACCTCGATAAATGAATATTGTTGGGACCTGAAAAATTATTATCTTATCGGAGTTATTAATTTATCGATAAATGAATATTTTATTAATTTATCGATAAATTAATATTTATTAATTTATAGAATAATTTTTATTTTGTACATTATATTTGTCAAATTAAACAATTAATTTTTTCCGTAACTAAGAAAAGAAAACAATTAATTAATGATGGTACATTGTATCTAAGTTTATTAATCTTGTCAAAAGTAAGTTTATTAAGCTTAGGTTAGCGTAATTCAAAATAGAGTAATGCTGAAATTATTCGATCACTTAAGATTTATTATCGACATCGTTTTTGTTCTAGCATCTTGGAAGGCTATGAGATGAGAACAATAAATCCTAAAAAAATTAATGTCCTGGATATTATCTATTTTATTAATATTGCTTGAAATATTAATGTGAAGGCCACAACTATTACAAATTGTTTTCGACATTGCAAAATTCGATCCGAGGAAGGTATGCTTCTAGAAGAAGAAACTAGTGATGTTGAAGGCATTCAAAGATTAGAGGAAGTTATTTATAATTTACATTATAGAAATGTCATGAATGTAGAACAGATTTTGAATTATCTTAGTGAAAATAAAGCTTTAATGGAATCGCCTACAGACGAAGAAATTATTCAAGGAATAATGGGTATGGAAGATGATGACAGTCAAGATCCAGATGATAATAACACTATACCACATGTTTCTCCAAAAAAAAAGCTTTTCTTGCCGTAGAGACTTTGAAAAGTTACTTGCTTCAAAATGGAAAAAATGTGTCGAATGTAGTTTATGCCCTCCAAAAATTTAAGGATGAAATTGAATTCAATTTGCATGAAAGGAAGAATCAATTGACTATAGATACATATTTTAGGAAAGCATAAAATTTGAAATAAAAATTGTTTAAGAAGTGCTTTATTTTATGAATTATATATGTAATTTTCATACTTATTTAATGAATTATTATTTTATATTTTCAGTGGGCCTTAAGGAATTTTTTTAAAACTATTGCTTTATGCATTTAGCGAGGTTATTATTTTATCCCTTGGCCCAAGTCAGAACTGGAGAAAATTATTATTTAATTGAGATTATTAATTTATCGAATATTTATTTATCAAGGTTTTACTGTATTCCTAAACCAATTTCCGAAGATCATCTCCTTCTTTGTGTTTTAGAAAACCTAATATCATAAGAAGAACCCTAGCCTCCAAAGATGCCGCCGTCAACTGCCATGTTCTTCCCTTAGGGCCAACGTTTGTGCTCCAGTGTCATGCTGCATCTTCCTCTTCGGCGACGGTCGTCCTCTGAAGCGTCAATGGTTGTACTTCATCAGCCATGAGCCGCACCACCAGCGTCCAGTGCTGGCGATGGCTGAGCAAGAAAACGCAAACTAGAAAATAGACCGCCCAAAGCACACCAGGTCGTGCCATCTTCCAAAAGCAGTCCAGCATTTTTCAGTTTTTATGCATTAAGCATCTTATCCCTTTTATTGTGAATATCCGGATTCTAGTTTCACAAATCAAACGGCAGGGTCGTTCCTATCGTTTTATAAGCCCTAGGCAAAATTTAAAAAAAACTCCAATAAATTAACAATATACTTAAGTTTACATGTTTGTATGAAACATAAATGACTCAATTTATAAGTTTACATACTCAACCAAATATTAAATGATCATAACATCAGCTAATAATATCTTACAAATATTATTAAAATAAAATAACTAAAAATAATAACAGTAACAATAAAATAGCAATAACAGTAATCAAACAACAATATTAGATTGCAAAACACCAAGAAAATTACTCTAATATTAAAAATAAAAAAACAAGAAGCAAATTTTAATGATAGAGACACACTAATTTCTAAAAGTACAAGAAATTAACATGCTTAGAAAATAAGTTAATACAATGTCCACGTTAATGACAAATTACAAATTAATTGTAACATATTCAAAGATTTAATAAGCTAAAAATATATTAAAAAATAAAAAACTTTACCTTTAAATTATACTCAAAACTCAAGACAGAATCATGAAATTTTTTGCTGCTAATTTTTGAATTGGAGTATCTTAAATACATATATTGATCAAAATAAAGAAATTAAAAGATAAAAATACACCTAATACTTCGAAACTATTTATAAGTATAACATGTTAACCACAACGTTAACTTATCAATCTTGGAATTTCCATAACTTCCACCAACAGCTTCCAGCCTTCCACTAACGTTAACTCTTGAAAACATCAACTACACCAACATTCTAATCATTTATTACGACCTCTCCATTAAATACATTTATTAATATCTGAGGCCTACGATGACACGTTTGAGCCTTGAGGCTTTACACTAGTTGAAAACCTCCGACAAGGAGTGGCTCAGAAAATACGGTGATTACAGACTTACAATAAGTGCTTTCTCGTTGGGAATGGCGCAGGAGGTAACCATGTTGGCTTACGTGCCGCTGATCTTGAACCTTTGAAGATCAAAAGACTAATATAGTGATATTGCAGCTGGGGACTTGAGACGTCGGAGTCAGATAATAAAACATGAGGGATGGGGCCCTTTTATATAGTGGGCCCTGGGCAGGTGCTGGCAAATGGCTTCGAGTTTTGAAAAAACAAATTCCCAAAAACTATTTCTAAGGGTTCGATAATGAGGCTGTTCACAACAACCAAACCCAAAACCTATCGAGTTTTACCAAAAGGCGCGAATAGCCACAGATGCGAAATTCAACCAAATTTGCAAATATTCTAGGTTTCAATTGTTTAAAACTTAAACAATTTCAATTCCAAATTATAAAGATCGATCTTACGCAACCAATTTAATCAAATTATAGAAATAAATTCTCGCTCTGATACCACTGTTGGGAAATCAAGTCTGGATCTGATCCGACCGCAGCAGAATAATCACGAAACTTTTTCGTGACTTTTGATTTCCAAAAATCAAGATCTATTTAATTCTATAAAATGATTAACACGAATCAAAATAAATAATTCGTACCTTATTTTAAAGCTTAATCTTTATCTTGATGCATCCCTCGAACCGTTTATAAAACCGATCCGTCTCAACCACCGTAGCCACACAAGTGTCCAGCCTCTAACGGTATCCACAGAACAGGTTGAGAAAACTCTGTAACTTTTACAAAGAGGGTTAAGCATAAAGTGCTAGCTACACAGAGCTTAAGCCTATTTATAATAAGCTTACGATGTTTTAGTAATTTAATTGAAATTAAATATTAATTTCAATTAAACTTTAATTAGAATTACAAATAACTCTAATTAAATACCAATTATACCCATATAAGAATCAATATCTCATATTGATCCATATTTATTAAATATTTTATATTTAATCATAAAGGTTCTTAAACTTTACAAACAAGTCCAACTTGATTAAATTAACTTTGCTCTCTCCAACCCATCCTATACGTGTGACACATTAGAGTCCTAAATATATTAACAATGATTATAAATTATAATTAGAATAAACAAAAGTGTAATAACTTTTCGTAATTCCGGATTCATACTTTTCAAGATGCAGTCTTGAGGGGAGGGAAGGGAAGGGAAAAGGAATTTTATCTCTCTGTTTTAGGATAAAAAGTTCGATTCATATTCCTGTATCGTTTATATATTGTTGGTAATTGGCTAAAGTGATTTTATCCGCACCTTTAGCAGGAATATTAGCAGATCTGTTGCAGTGAATTTATGCGAAGGATCCCATTATATAATTCAGCAACAGTCACTGATGCCCGTAACATTATTCGCCATTTCTTCTTATTTTTTAAATCTACAACACTTGGAGAACAATTTTGTTTGGGATCCTTCAAACTTAGCAGAAGACAGTTGATTCTTTTTCTACAGAAGACAACATGGAGTTGTACTTGTCTGTTTGTTTTTAATGGATTTTATTTATTTGGTTATTTTTGCTTAGGTTATGTCAATAGATCATTGTTCATTCCTATCCACTTAAAAGGCTTACACAGTTTCATTGTGGGTATATATATTCATTTCTTACTCATGAAGTCTTTTGGAATATCAGAAAGATTTCTTTTCAGGCATTCGAATTCAATATGTTTGTTTTATCTGCATCTTTGCTTTTCTTTTTGCTGCCAGATTTTGCGTGTATCTTGCGCGGATTTCACTGCTTATATAATTCGCAGTAGTATGTATTCCGATACACTTTTTGATGCTAGCCAAGAAATCTAAACAAAGCTTCTCTCTGCTAGATTTTCCTGTTGATCTATTAACGTTGCAAATATTTTCATTTGTAAATGAACACATCGAGAATTGATTTCCAAGAACGAGTTCAACCAAATCATGGGCTGATTGGTGAGTTCAGCAATCTTTCCTCCCAATATTATGATCACCATCTTGGGATGAACATGGTAAATTGTGTTCAGTCGCATGACTTGGAGGCAGGCACAGAACCGAAAAACCTGAGGCCTCATAAACCTTCTACCAGCATAATGAGCAGGTTCGACTCACCAGCCTCAGCTTTTTATGCAACAGAACGATACATGGGCTTCCTGGACTACGATGATCATGTTGACAGTCCTCTGTCTTCTCAATACTCCAAATCCTATGTTTCATCAATCCCTGCACATAACTCCGTCAAGGAAAATTATTCTATTGAAACAGAAGAAACGACGAACAATCACGTTGAACCAAGAAACACCTTGCAATCAGTTGTAAAAGTTCAATTTCCTGGGTATGATCACCGCCATAAGTTTTACGGCAAGTCCTTTAAAAGTCAGTCCGGCAGTGCTTTGTATAACAAGCATGAGCTAGACAAGTCGATTAGTCTTGATCCTGCCTCTTTTGGGAGTCACTTTTCAGTTCCCTCCCAGGGAAGTCAAGAGCACAGAGTATGTACATCAAATTTTACGTTTTACTGTTGCCCTTTTTATCAACAATCCAATTGGACAACGGCTACTTGCTTTCTAACAGGTTAGACATGTTCTTCCGTGTGATTCTTCATTTGCACAGCTGAACTTCTCTTCCATTCAAGAGAAGCTGCCTTCAAGGGTTTCTTCCGAAGGTGTTTCTGTATGTTCTGACAACCGGGTGCCAACTGGAGTGGTGCTTCCCAATAAAACAAGAATAAGATGGACTCAAGATCTTCATGAGAAGTTTGTGGAGTGTGTAAATCGCCTTGGAGGTGCTGATAGTAAGTAACCTATACAGAAGCTCTTAGTCAACTAAGAAGTAAACTTATCATCTGGTTATGAGCAAATTGATTGCATGATTTGTAGAAGCAACACCGAAGGCTATACTGAAGCTGATGGACTCAGGTGGTTTGACTATCTTTCATGTGAAAAGCCATTTGCAGGTAATAACTCACTTTGCTATAGCTACGTTATTCTAGGCCACCATTTCAGATTTTTGTTACAGTGCTCTCAACTGTCGCTTCTCTGACCCTGCAGAAATATAGAACTGCAAAATACATGCCATATTCTGCTGATGGTAAGCCCTTGTTCTAATTAATATTCATGACTGTGGTATCTGTTGGTACAAACTTTGGCAACCTTCATTCAGAGTTATAATGTCATACATTAAGTTGGCAAGATTTATACATCAAGTACTTGCATCTAATTACATGATCCTTCAATTTACTTATTCCTTTTCTTTTTTCCTTTCGGTCTCTATTCCGAGTATTCAACCAAAATCTTCTTTTGCGATGATGGGTTTAACTAGTTAACTTTTAGCCCTTGTTATGCTTGATGATGGCTAAGAATTTGTTGGACAATGTTAGTCATTGGGTGCAATCGTTTAGATCTCATACACCCTGCACAGTCGTCTAGTAGAAGATCTTGCGTGTGACCTAAATTCTGTTTAGTTAGGTTTCTATATAAGCAATGTGGCACTATTACTCATATGTTAAGCTAACTATTAGCATTTTTCTATATGAAATGGTTAAGTATTTGATGTTTTTCCAGATCCTCTTTGCTGCAGATCTGCACGCTTTTGAATCAATGGAGAGAGGTTATTCTACTTAAATTGTTGGATGATTCTGAACCAAATGAAATTCTTATTGCAGGGAGGGCAGAGAAAAGAAATAGCACATGCGAAATGCAGCACCTCGATGTGAAAAGGTAAACTAGTTTTCTTCTAGATTATCAATACATATTTCTGGTTTCTTTAGCATGGGCAAACATTTGACTCTGGAACGTGTCTACTGTTAATGATACCTCTTGCAGCAGCACACATCTCAGAGAAGCACTGCAATTGCAACTAGATGTCCAGAGACGCCTACACGAGCAGCTGGAGGTAATTCAATGGAGTTTTCTTGTTAAATGAATGTTGTTTGACTCATTTTTTATTATTCTTCAGAATTGAACTTGCCTGCGTTAAAGTTTACTTGGGAGTTGGGCCTGCTTCTTATGCTTACTAAACCATGAACAAAACATTTTGTATTCTTTGACCATAACAACTACTTGGTTCGTTGATTAGCCAATACCCATTTTTAAGAATCTTTGGCTCGTCTTTTTATTTAAGTGAAGGTTTGTAAAAGCAGGGAGAAGCTTAACACAAAAATTCCTGACATTTTTGAACTTGCCTCGTTTGCAATGTTTGTGCTAGATTCAAAGAAATCTACAACTACGGATTGAAGAACAAGGCAGACAACTCAAGATGATGTTTGATGAGCAACAGAAAACAAAAAATAGCCTTTTGAATAATTAAAACTTGGGCTTTTAGTCCCAATACGAGCCAGAATTCGGCGTTGAAGAAGTTGAGATTTCCACTTCAGGGACAGGAAGTCCTCACAATACCCACTCCCATCTAAGATCAGTTAGGGCTTCAAGAAATTCCGAGGTCGCGGGATTCCGCATAATTTATTTCCAGAATCACAGCTACATCAGAACAGAAATTACAAAGTTTTATCTGTAAAGAAAAGAAAATCATTTGTAATAACTCTACTCCTCGAAACGAGTACTTAGAAAAGATAAAAGTGGTTATGATCTGTGCTCTTGGTACATAACAGGCTTAAAAACTTGGCTCTCGTGGCTTCCAGCTTCGAAGTTGTGTATCAGATAGAAAACATATCATGCATGTTACTGGACCGGAGCTCCTGATCATTTTACCTTGTTCTTATTTTGTATTACGAATCTCAGTCATATTTAAGGCTTATATAAATAAATAACTGAGATTCATGAAATAGAATAGAGACAAAGTAAAATGAACAAAAATCCTGGCTCTATATTATTGCCTACGGTGACAAATTTTGTTATACATAATAAGGATTGCAGTTTTGGTACTCACCTACTAACTTGGCCTCGCATCAGTAGGAGGAAATTCTAGCTCTGTGGCGCTGTTAGGCTGAACTTAAGTAGATAAATGAATTTATTAAACCACTAGTTCAAGAGAGGCTATACCATACAAGATTGTTGCTTCAACTAGCAGCTTTGTGCCCCATTCCTTTTAGATTATAATAGCTCTTAAGTTCATACTAAAATGTACTCCTCCTAATATTTTGTAACATTAAATTAAGTTCGTAATATTACAAAAATAAACAATTTAATCTTTATTAAGAAGAAAATTGTATCATGTAATCTAAATTTAATTATTATAAGTTGCATTATGGAAGTAAAAAAACCAAATAGGAGATAAAGGAGCAGTAATTAAGAAATCATGAGAATTAATGTCGAAAATTCTCAATATATAGTTACGTGTGAGAGGAATAATAACATCTCACATGGAGAGATTAAGTCACTAATTCAAATCTCATTTTCAAACTCAAACCTTGGTGAGACAAGTCGTCAAAATTTGATCCTCCATACCGCACGCATCAAAACTAATCTTCAATCTCAAAGTACTAAGTTGTATATAAAGCTAAATTAGTAATTAGAGGATCCATCTAAAGTTATTGTATCCCACTTTCATGATACTTTTATTTATTTGATGTTTTGTAACCACATTTCTTATTTATAGGAATTTTTCAAATTAAGAAATTTGTTTCTACAATTTCTGGCTTATAAGTTTCTTTGTTATGTGGTTCATTCTTTTCCTTTCTTTTTGACCTTTTAGGTATACTATGGATCACTCTTATGGTTAGAAGTTATATGGCTTCATGATCATTAGGAGGTAAAAAATGAATCCTTTATTAAGTTACAATATTTGGTAAACATGTATATATAATATTGTATCTTGTAACATAAAGCAATAAAATCCTAAATCATTTTCTTGGAATGGTGAATTGCAGTTGTATACACATATTGATAAGCATATAAGTCTCTTGTCCTATATGTGTGCTCTCTAATAAGCTGTATAATAGTGTGCGTGGCATCATCCCTTCTAAGCCCATTTACTTTATCACCATTTTACAGTATGATCCACTTTATTGCATATTTTTTTTACTTTTTTAAAGTTTTTTGATGATTGATAGAACAATGTTAGTTTTCTAGTTATTAATCTATGATATCTTTATTGTATGCCTTTTTATAAGCATGGTTTTAGTAGTCTTTACCACATTGATTACTAGCCTATCTTTAGCTAGCAATATCTAACAGTTAAATGTTCCACACATATTGTTATTCATAACTAGGATTCGTGTTTGCTTCACCATATCTGTATATATGAGTGAGTAATTGTCCTTGATGTTCTATCTTTAGGAAAAGGTCATCCATACTTATAATAGGCCTAAGATGTTGCCACCATTGCTTCATTGAATAGGAACATATACCGAACCTATTAAACTACATAGTATTTAAATCTTGGTTTTTTGATACCTAAATTTTTGCAAGTCCAACTGTATTTCCTGGTTTCAATTTATCAATGTAACCATACAACTTTGCATACTCATTTATGTAATCCCTTGCTATTTTTTAGTACACCTTCTCATCAGCCCTACACATTTAGTAATTCATTAAAATATTGGGCTTCTTACTGTATTCTTTAACCATTTTAGATATCTTAATACCAGGCTTATCCAATTTTTAATGTTTGAAATTTGAAATTAGATGAAACTAATCTTGGTTTACTGGTGGTGAATTAATAATGATTTAGGTTGTAATCCCTCACCTTGAAACACTTATCTTTGTTATCATAAATACTAAATAAATACCATTTGCAGCCCTCAATACATCTATATATGACTCTTAGATTAATAATTCTTGAGTATGATATTGAATCCATATAACATTGAATAATCAGTTATAGATTCTTTAAATTGCTTTGCATTCTTAAACATCATTCCTAATCTTCATTCTATTATCTTTCACTTCGTTCATGCCTTACTATTTCATATAGCCTCCTCAAAATTACATCAAACTCCTCCTTACATGGGTTTTAGTCACTGTTTAGAAAGCTCTTACAATTATATGAATCAATTTGAACCTCTTCATAACCTTGAGGTAAGTCAACATATAATTCATTTGCCCTAAATTCACTTCCTTCATATGTCACCTTCTCATGATACCAAAAGTCTACTTAATTTTGAAGGATAGATTTGTTTCCCTCTAGAATACAATGATGATGTGAGATGTTAAGGTTATTTGGCAAGGTTTAAGCAACATTTTCAATCATTAAGATAAGGATAACATCAATTTACAACTTTTATCTAAAAGATTTTCCAATGCCCAAGATCGTATTCCTTCTCATCCTTATTAGTGAGCCTAGTTTGATCAAAGTAAGGTTGTTATATAGAGTGCAAGCCTACAGGTTTCTTCTTTTGTTCTATTTTTAAGTTTCCTATATTGACTAGTCCTCTCAAATCCCTATTATTTGTACTTATATATATGAATTGGATGATCACTTTCACTAGGTATGCTAAGGAAAAGCCTAACAAAGTTCTTCACTAAGGGAGAAAAAGAAAAAAGTTACTCAAAATAATGAAGTCACTTTGATCAAGATAACCATTTATACTCTTACTCTTACCATCCCTATCACCATACCATCCACTACTTAAGTCATACCTATCACTCTTTGGGTAGAGCATGTGGTCACTCTTTGTGATGTTCCTAAGTTTACAAAGGAAGATTAAATATTCTTCCTATAGTGGAATATGAAGAAGACCAATAATATGTTTAAGAAGTAGGTGTTAGTTCAAAGATGGTTCATACATTCATCCATATGACCAACTATTAAGCCTAAAAGAGAACAAACTAAACTTCCTTTAGAGATATTATGATATAAGTCTACATAGGATGATTTTTTATTAATATGAAGAGATTTATATATACTTTTTTTCATTTAACTAACATTTGACATACTATATGATCGACTACTATGATAAGGTATGTAGGGAGTAACACAAGGTTATCTAAGAGATGGAAGAAGTTAAGGTTGCCTTTTTTAGCTTCTATAATGACTATATTTTTCAAGAAAGAGAAAGAGATGGTAGAGAAAATGCTCATAAAGTGATTGACGTTAATGAAGATCAAGGTGAAAGACTTGAAAAAGGAGAATTAAGCTGGAGGAAGACATTGGAAGATCAAAAGCTCAAATTCAAGGGTGATCAGTTTAAGTCTAATATCATGAGATAATATCATAAATCTAAGTTCTGTAGGAGTAAGAATTGTGATAATCTAATTAGTGCCACCTTTGCAAGCTTTGATTCCTACAAGAAATCAATTATGACGTTCCCAAACTTATCTTTTCAAGATTTTAACATTATTTAAACTTTTATGGAACCTAAACCTACAAAGGTTGAGAAGATGAAGATTTATCAATAATAATGAGTTTGAATTAACTAGTCATCTACGTGAAAACATGTCAAGCATGTAGTTTCTTAATGTTTCTTCCCTGAACGCGGTATATAGATAATTTAATCCTGAAACTTTGGATATTTTTTTCTTTGTAGATCTTATATATAAACATAATAGGATAATAAAGAGAAAAACAAATGGGATTGGTTATTTTATTGTATAAGAAAATAAAATGAAACTAAGGGTCGTTTAGTTCTACCTTTATTTTTCTGTTGTGGTTTTAGTTTTTTTATTAAAAAATAAAAACATGTTTGGTTGAGATTTGTAACATAAAAACTGAAAACAAAAACTTCTTTGAACTAAAAGGTCCTCTTTTCTTCATTTAAGTGTTCAATTGCACACTTGATTAATATTATAATTTTTTTTTGATAACAAGATTAATATTATAATTTCAGGTTATTGAAATAATTAGATTTTTTATGTTATAGTAAATCAAAATATAATACAAGAAAAAACTTTATAACCATTTTTTGATGATTATAAGTGCTATAAAATAAAATTTTTTAAAACTAAATAGAATAGCATTTAGTAGTAATCAATTTAGTAATATTAAAAAAATCAAGTATTCTTATATATTTTATAAGGAGTAGGATCATACTTTACTTTCCTTTTTCAGAGTAGTTGCAACCTAAGAAAAGCAAATTATTTGACAAGGATTAAAATCAAAACTCCATAGAAGCCTCAGGCTCTCAAGCTTTCATTTTACTTATGTTTATCTCTATCTCCCTCTTATCACCTTCTTCTTAGTAACTAACATAACTAGACAGTGCACTAACCTCTCTTCTTCATCATCAGACAGCTCTACAATCTCCAACTATGTGCATGCCCTTTATAAATACCTCCCTTCTTCGTCTTTGTCTTCCTCGTCATGCAAATTCCAGATGATGAAATAAAAAACAGCCTTGCCTTTTAGGTTACTTCTCATGATTCCCAAATATGGAGGTTCAAAGAACTTTAGAGAGATAATAACCTTAAGAAATACAATCATTTATCTTTTCATGATTGAGGAACTCTAGAACTTCCTTGCAAATAATAGTTGAGATCATATAACCTTATCCAAACATTGAAATGATGAAGGCAATTAGGATTCACTACTTTTGCTTAAAAAACCACCATGATGTTATCTTTAGTGAAGCCCTTTTGAGCTTAACATGAAACCTTTTCTTTTTTTAAACCCAAAATATGAGTCTGACTTTAATTATTTATCCTCTTCATTGTACCTACCATAAGGCAAGTTAAGCATTTGAATGTGTACGATTGGGTTTAGAGAATAATTGTTTGAATAAGTGTGGGGGAATCATAGGATATAGTTGGCTATTGTATTAGGAATGGGTATGGTTGTAGTAATTATCTCTCTTCTGTATTTATCTTCTTTTGATTTCCTTGTTTTAAACAAATAAATTAAAAAAGAGAGAGAAATTAAAAAAAGGATAAAGAAAAGAAATAGAAATAGAAAAGAAATAAAGGAGAAAGAAGATAACCAAAAAAATGAAAAGAAAGAGGAGAGACATAAAAAGGGCAGTGTTAGTCTTGTTAACTTGAAAGGAAAAAATTGAGTGTTTTATGCTTCATTGTTTATATTACTTTAAATGCTCAATTTGTTTTGAGGTTTTAAACTTTGATTTTCTTTTTTCCTACCCTTAGTTCGACCCCACTACAACCAAAATAAAAACCTTTGGATTAATGTTTGTATTTGATATGAGTGGTTGAGATTGGATTAGTAAGCAAGCCTATGGTAGATGCCTTACATAAAATAAATTATGAGTGAATATATCCTACCTTAGAATGCTTAAGAGGATGGAGAGTGGAGTGAGTGTATATCATGCTTGTTGATGATTCTTTGAATTTAAGTTCTTGCTAATATTGGCTAAATATGCGAAGAATTGCTTGTTCATGGAGTCTTATGAGTTTCAAACTCTTAAATTATGTTTATTGAAATGTTCATTGATATCTTTGACTATTATTTTGGAAAACTGTTGTTTCCATTGTTTGTTCTTGTATAGTCTAGTGTTATTTATTTTGTTTGAGGACAAACATAGTTTAAGTGTGGGGGAATTGTTGTGTATAGTTTCTGTTGCTTTTAATTGCCTTTATATCTTGATGTTAGTTACAAATCTTTGTGTTTTAATCAAAATGTGAGAAAATTTGAGTGAAAATGGTGTGAATACTGTGTGAATGTTAATTAGATTATTTTGTGAATTTTGCATGAAGGTTAAAAGGAAAGGTCACGTAGATTTTGCATGAAAAGAAAAAAGAAGAAAGGTTTGGTGTTAGTCACGGTGGTGACTTAACTTGTCACCAACGTGCAAGTGCCCTCATGGGGGTGACTTAACTTGTCACTCTTGTGACCCAATTTTTCCTTTAATTCATCAACTTATTACGTGTCATGTGGAGGAGGGATGACTCAAAAACCTAGACCTAGAATATACTACAAATAGAAAGAGTAAGGAAGGTTGATTCGATGATACATATCTTTCACACCACACAAACTCATTCAGAAATAGATAACAAATAAAGAGGGAGAAAGGGAGAAAAGAAGAAAGAACAGAGAGAGTTAGGTGAACATGAAGAACAGCAGAGATGTGGAGGTGAACATCCGATAATCTGGGTTAGAACAAAGCAGAAGCAGAAGGCGAGAGCCAATGCAGGAAGCTTGAGAATGGTTGGAGATCACTGCAACTCCCTTATTTGAACACTCGTTTTCTCATTTTGTTAATATTTCTCTATTGCTTTACTAAACTTACTCCTCTGTTAGTTGATAGACTCGCACTCTGTTAGTTATTGACAGTTTATTTCGGTTATTCATTTAGTTTATTGCTTTAATACTTCTCTTATACTGATAAAGATGGGATTGAAGTATTTGAATATGATGAATCTTGTTATTTCCATCATGAGCTTTTCGTCATGGGCTAATCTTTTTTTCTTGAGGATTAATTTAGCTATTTTAGTCAAAGATGCATGATTGAGGGACTGTGATGTTGTCTTATGTTTGCTATAGAATTTATTGCCTTAATAATCCTGTGTTATTCAAAAGTTGTAAAAAAATCCTGACATATAAAAATTAGCAAAAAAAACCCTGAGTTGAAATTTTATTAACTCACAGCCCCTTAAGCA
>JAOQMR010000004.1:20625942-20643792 GCA_027563865.1 Erythroxylum pelleterianum
AATTTTTAATAAGTTTTTCTTATTATTATTAATTTTTAAAAGTTATTATTATGATTATTAATTTATTATTATTATTAAGTTATTCTTATTATTATTAATTTTATTTATTTACTATTATTATTATTATTTTTTCATAAATTCTTATTATTATTATTATTTATTTTATTTTTATTAATTATTGTTATAAATTTTCTACTCACTATTATTAATATTATTAATTTTATTATTAATTTTATTATAAGAAATTAATTATCTTATTATTATTAATAATTAACTATTATTATAAATTTTGTACTTTTTATTATTATTAATATTATTATTATTAATTTTAATAAGTTATTATTATTATTATTTTTAATAAGTTATTATTATGATTATTAATTTATTATTATTATTATTATCATTATTATTAATTTTGTTTATTATAATAATAATTATTATTTTTAAATTTTAAATTTTTAATAAGTTTTTCTTATTTTATTAATTTTAAAAGTTATTATTATGATTATTAATTTATTATTATTATTATTATTAAGTTATTCTTATTATTATTAATTTTATTAATTTTATTTATTTATTATTACTTTATTATTATTATTAATTTTATTATTATTATTAATTTTTAATAAGTTATTATTATTATTTATTATTATTAATAATATTATTTATTATTATTATTATTTATTTTATTTTTATTAATTATTGTACCAAATTAATTATCTTATTATTATTAATAATTAATAATTAATTATTATTATAACTTTTGTACTTTTATTATTGTTAATAATAATAAGATAATTAATTATTATTATAAATTTTGTACTTTTATTATTATTATCATTATTATTATTATTATTATTAATCGAGATAAAAATAGAGATATGTTGTTTTTTTGTCGAAGAAAACATGTTTTCAAAATTTAGAGAAACGATGTTTTCTGGTTTCTGTAAAACTATTGTGGTTTTTTTATTTTCAGAAACAAAAAATCACAACACAGTAAACCAAACACGTTTTACTTACCTATTTTTTTTTTTTTACAAAAACGGCAACAAAAATCGGATAAAAAAACGGAAACAAACAGCCCCATATCTAACGATGAGAACTATAGACTAACACAAATTATAACCATGAATAACAGTGCTTTCTTTCTGTTGAACTTATAGGAAATATGAGACTATAAATACCAATGCACCTGTCAACCTTTTTTGTCTACTAGGAGTTGATTTGTTACTCGTCTATTTACACGGTATGCGGACACGAAATAATCAGATTGCTTAGTTCAAAAGACGAACCCTGTTCTCGATTAGCCGGCGAACTTGGTTGTCGATGGAGGACATGAAGAAGAGGAAGATGGATGACTTGAATAACGGCGGTGATTTTTCATCTACAACAGTTGAAAACCTTCGCTCTCTTCTTGACCCTCTCAGCAAATCCCTGCTTATCGATCTTCTCTCTAGGCTGTGCGTCTATCTTTATCTTTATCTTTAATTCTTTTCTTTATCATAATTATTTCCTTTCGTTTCTTACCCTTTGGCCTTTTCTTTTTCTAGTTTTAGCAATTCGCGTAAGATTCGTTGTTTGATATTTTTGTTTTGTGGCGTTGATAGTATTTAGACCTTGAATTCAAATTATAAGAACTGGAATTGATTAACAATATAAATCCAACTGCAAGATTTGATTTTGCAGTGATGACGAGTATAATTGCGATTTAGTATTATACCCGTTAAAAGGCTGCTAGGAGAGAAACAAAGCACCACTTTGTTGCTCTGATTTAAACTTAAGCTTCGACTCTGTCTTTTTGTACCTTCTTTCATTTCAGTGAAAGTTAGTGTTTTCAAGTTATATTTTTTATATTAGTACAAGCACTTCCCTTGTGACTGAAAATTATAATGCTGTCTTAGCTTTGGATCATTGCTTTTCTTTTAGGCTCTCTCTCTCTTTCTTTCTTTCGATTTTTCCCCCGCTTCTCTGAATGCCTTGGAAGAGGGATGGGCGAGGTATGGAGTGCTTTTCTGTGTATCTAATTTCAACAATTAAATGTTAACCATTTCCGTATAGAATGTTTTCCTTGTCCCTAGTGAATGATGGCATGCAAAACTGCTGCTTCAACTGTATGTCTGTGTGATTGACGCTGTGTGTGTGTGTTTGTTTGCATGTTGAGGTATAAAGAGGGTCCCAATATCCTTCAATTGCTGAAGAAATTAAAACTCTGGCAAGAGCAGATCCAGTCCATCGAAAGCTTTTTGTTCGTGGCTTGGCCTGGAATACTACCTCAGAAACATTGTGTGCTGTGAGTGCATTGCTGATTGTTGTGTGTGCTTTTGTGTGCCATGGGAATAATTATCTATATCACACAAAATTTGAACAAAATTTTTTGTGAAAAAACCCTCTTACTTTTTGCTTTAATTTATTACCATGTCTTCTAAGAGCTTAAACAGTTTGATCAATTATATTTTTTTCCTTCAGGCATTTCAAGTACATGGTGAAATAGAAGAAGGTGCTGTTATTTATGATAAAGCATCCGGAAAATCACGTGGCTATGGTTTCATTACTTACAAACATATGGAATCAGCACATAAAGCACTTGTGGCTCCAAGCAAGATGATTGATGTAAGCATTTTATTTGTTAAATTAACATTCATGATTATTTTATTTGGATTTTATTGAATTTTTTCACCAACATAATGTTATGCATTAGGTGATATTACTTATATCTGCTTGAGCATGTTGCAGCATGCTTTGTGTGTCGTAGGATACTTGGAGTAATAGATAAGCGTTAAGAAAGAGACTTGTTGGAGGATGAATGCTGTATGATTTGATGGACAGCTTTATGATAACAATCGATGACCAAGGTGTCCTAAAAATAAATGGATGCATTTCAAATTGATCCGGCTCCATATAAGTTACACTGTCAACCCTAATATGAGATACAGTTCTTGTCACCAGGAAAATGACTATTTATAGACATACTACAAGGCCTTATCTAAGATAAATGAGATGATCCTTTAGTCTCTCTCTCTCTCTCTCTCTCTCTCTCATGCACACACAATTAAACATAGGCATGCGGTATCTACATGGTAGCATTCTTGGTTAATTAATTAGGACAATTGTTTTTCCCTGGATACTGTCTGGTCACCATTAATCATCTACAAGGTTTTTGGTTTGGATTTTCTGGTCACTAATTAATAACTTTATTGCATAATTGTATGGAAGAATGACGGCCTTCACTTTTATTTGTGATTCCCTTCATATAATGTTTGCAATGGTAGCCAGGCACTTGTTGGTTGCTAGCCTAATTGTATAACTTCTAGACAATTGTGAATAGCCTCCTATCTATAATCTTATTATTGATCGTCCTTATAAATGATATTATTCCAGGGGCGGATGGCTGTTTGTAATTTAGCTTGTGAAGGGTTGACGGGGGCAAATGCTACATCTGATCTATCCCACAGGAAACTCTACATAGGGGGTTTGGCACCAGAAATTACAAGTGAGTTGCTGCTTAACTACTTCTCTAGGCATGGCGAGATCGAAGAAGGTTCAGTTGCTTATGACAAAGATACTAATGAATCACGGTATTGTGCTTTTTGTCTTGTTACATCTGTGCCTGTATGAGTACATTGAGGATGAAATTTCATTTGTAGGATGTTATCTGGTTCTTAGTTACGCCACTATTTGTCAATTAAGTCATTTTATTTCCCCCTTCAATTGTGCAGCGGGTTTGGATTTGTTACATACAGAACGGCAGAGGCCGCAAAGAAGGCTATTGATGATCCACAAAAAATGCTTGGGGTAAGTTGATATCTGATCACAAAATGTTCTTTGGGAGGGCATTACCTTACCACATATCTGTAGTGATTGTTGTTAGTGGGTAGCCAAATCTTCTGAATGACTGGCCAACTATATTTTGATGTAAGTATTGAAACCTAATAGCTCATTCACCATTTCCCAGAGACATCGAACCAGTATATTTAGATGTTTCATGAGTCAATTAGATTGTGTACATTGCAGCTAGTGAGGCACTGTAAGTTGACTTAACTTATGACCCAGGACCTTACTGCTATACTTTGAACAGTAAATAGCGGTTTTTGGAGAAGTAAAAAAATGTTCAAGAGCAATCAACCTTTTTCAGGGAATATGTTTAATTGATGGTAATATTGTCCTCTATATGGTTGTGCATAGTGCAGCGTATAATCATGAAAATAAAGGTTGGTATTCAACAATGACTTGAGGATTTGATAAAAAAACTTCAGAATACAATATAAACTCAAATTAAGATAAAAATTTGTAGTGTTCTTAATGTTGTCTTCCAAAAGAAATAGAAATATCTTAATTGAAACATAGAATATCTTAGTTGAATGAAGAAAATATTGAAAGGAAAGACTTAGTAAAATAAGAAAAGTATGTATTCCTGGTTGAATAAGGAAAATACTAGAACTCTTTTGATTTGGTTTACACATCCCAATTATTCCCCTCCATTTAAGAAAAAATTGACCTTGAGTTGTTGTCTTTGACATTTGGATAATCAAAATGGATTAATATATGCCACATTTAATATTTCGGAAATATCATATTTCTTAGGTCTACAATATAAGCATTATCGTTGATCTCCAAAAATCTGATGTGGTCCGTACTTTTGGTTTGCAGCTTGTTATAAGTCTACTAGAATTCTTTCTTTTTTTCTGAAACACCATAATGTGATTCTTTATTACCAAATATTTGTATCCTTTGATGTTGGTATATTGCTTTTTTATTCTTGGATTTAGCTCCCTTTCGTTTATGTTTGTCCTTTATTTGAGCATCTTGTCACAACAAGTTAATTACTTCTGGATACTCTTATTGTTTTTTATCTTCGTTGAATGTCAGCACTATTTCATAACAAAAGCATGCACTTTCTTTGACTTCTCTCTACTTTAGAAGTTTTGGTTTAAAGCCTTCTTTTAATAGCAATAAGGTAAACTTCATGCCATCTATATCCAACTTGGAAGACATTTCTAATCTATAATCTTTGGCTGCTACATCAAACTGTCCAGGTCTGTTAAGTGACAAGTGACAAGCATCTATATCCACTACATTAAAATATACCTCATCTTTGGACTTGCCCATAGACAAGGTACATTGTATTTGTATCATTCTATTACTGGAATCTTCTCTACTTTCTTAATTTAACTAATGAAATATGGATTATAATGTCTTTCATTCTTTAAACATAGACTCTTTCCAACATCATCCCCAATAATATTCTCCCAATTACCGCTTTCAATAATCACATCAAACAAACAATCAATGATAGTGCACCTAGTTTGGAACAATTGATGTCTTTGACTGTTATTCTCTTGTTTTGGAGATAACATCATCCGCCTCATCATGTAACTCTGTGCATCATCACTATCATCCTCATACTTGTCATCGCCATCAAAACCTCAACAAATCACATGATTGTCCTTCTCTTATTGTACCACACGAAATGCTTTTTGTAGACGACAATCACTAGATCTCTGGCCAAATTGGTTGCACTTGAAAAACTTCTTGGAAACTGATTTGGTATGAGGATTCATAGTTTTTCCCCTTCCTTCTCTATCACCTTCTCATTTGTAATTGCTTCGGTTATTGCATACCATACATAGAACGGCGCGTTCTTAATAATTACCCCCATGTAATTCCTGCGAAAATAATCCAGCATATTCTTTTCCACAACATCAATTTAGAGTCCAGAGCAATACTTTGTGCTTTAGATAAATTTCTCAATACATTTTGTCTTTGATATCTGGATTTAAGCCCTTCAAATATTTGGCAACTTGCTGGTTTTTAGTCTCCCCCAAATCATTCCTTTTTCAGTCTCATAAGTTCTGCCATATATTTGTGTACAGGTTTCTAACCTTAATGACATCTTTGATATCACTGGCATAAAATATGTTCCTAATCAGGAGGAAGAAATTCCTTTAGTAAAATCGGTTCATTTCCTACCAGGTTCCGACTGATGCTCAACCCTTACGGAACCTTCTGGACTGTATTATTTCCACCATGTAGAAGGTCCACCTTTCGATGTGCATGTGAAAAGTTTCACCTTTTCCCTTTTTTGATGTCCATATACTTGAAACTTGTTACTTCTGTGATTCAATCTTAAGATTCCTCAGTTTTCAGTTTTCCACTAAAAAAGAAGTATATACCTTTAACCTGAAGTTGCTACTATCCTTGTCGTCGTACATAAACATTTCTTCCTTATCCAGCATTTCTCATAGGTTTTGCAAAGGAAGCATCCTCTTCATTTAAATCCTCCATGGAGATCTGTTGTCTACGACAGCATAACCATTTCTTCCTTATCCAACATGTCTCATAGGTTTTGCAAACGAATTATCCTCTTCATCTACATCCTCCATGTAGATCTGTTGTCTAAGAACATATGCAGGAATTGGTCTACCAATGGGTTAACGGCGAGTTAAATCTTCTTCAGTATGTGCTCTTTTGTTATTCTAGTTTATGGTGGTGTCTATGCTTAAAGGGTCAAACCGATCTGTAGTTTCTTTAAAACATCGTTCTAATTACTGGAGTTTGAGTTCACTTCATTGCTCTAAAGCTTTCAATGCCAGCCTTTGATTTGGTATGATAGATCTCTAGGTTTTGGTCTTCTGATCACCATCATGAGAACTGCCGACTATTTCACTTTGGTCACCTACTATTAGATTGGGCGATATTTTTAACTCTAAAACTACCTGAGGCTACATATAACAAGAACAAAGACTACCACTTGATTATACTTTTAGGATTTGATGAAAACACAAACATAAGCTTAACTTGAAATAAACTTCCTTGGTGTTATTAGCGTTGAGAAAAATACTAAAACATAGGATTCCTAGTTGAATAAGGAAAGCTACTAAAACTCATTTAATTGAGCTTGCATGTCCATGTCAATGTGTGAGTATAAGCACATGTATGTTTATGTCTGTGATCACTTTCATTTTGTTCCACAGTTATAGGAAGTGCCCTTCTTATGTGAAGGACATTCACAAATTTTATTTTATATTTGAGGCGAAAAAGTCTCAGTTCTTCCATGAGTTTTTGGGTAACTGTGATTGTAGAACTAGAAATATTCAATTGGCAAGGTAGATTCCCTTCTTTGGGCAACCTTGGATGTGCCCGCATTTCTCTTGTTTCTGTTTTTCTCATTTTGCATGGCCTCCCCTTAATAACTGGTATTCCAAGACCTGTAATGGCCAGTGTGTTTAAAGGATTCCAGTATTTGCCATTCCCAACTTCCTACAGTCCCTCAAAATTGCATAATAGTTGAGCGAGATGTTTAAATAACATGTTTTGTATCTAATGCTGTCTGCTATTCCTTGGTCTCCTGGTTTTTTATTTCGTTCCAGGGTAGGATGATGATAGTGAAGTATGCTGATACTCACAAGAGTAAAACAACTCAGTCGCCATTACCTCCACCAAGGGCTCCTGGACCCTTGCCAGCAGCCGCTGGATATTCGCAACCTGGAAAAGTATATGCTGGGACTTCACCTCTTGGCTACGGGTATCCTCAGGCTATGCCATCATACGATTCATATCCTTCTCCATATCCTGGTCCTCCCGTAGTACCTGCTCCATATCCACCACAACCTCAAATTCCTTATGGGCAAGTTGGGATGAAGAAAGAATCTTTAGGCTTTTCACCACCACCACCTGTAGGATTGGGCGGATACCCATATTATCACCTTCCTAAACAATAAAATCTTACATTAGTGGAATGTAAATGATTTTAAAGCTTCAACTTCTTGGATCTTTTCAAGTAGATTAATGGATATTTTGAAGAGAATGGATATAAGATGCTTATATTTGCGGGGCATTCTAAAGTTTTGGCATTGGGTATGACTTTTCATTGTAGTTTCGCCAACTTTGTTTTATATGATCCCCCGAGACAGGATATTTTTTTAGTTAATTGTGTGTTGATATTTATGCGACGATATCGGTTGCATTTACATAACTGGATTCTTATGGTTGCCCAACCTATGAGTGTGGTGGTTATCGACTCGGAATATGATATTATTTGTGTGAAGGGTGAGGCCAACCAAAAATTTCATATCCAGTGCTAATGGAAACTAGAAAAAATTATCGAGCAGCTCGAGAAACCTCTGGCAATTATCTCTGAACCACTTGGCGATCTGGGAAATAAGATCCAGTTCATATTAGGATTCTCAAATCTTGATAAATACAAGAATCAAGTCTTCATTTTAAAGCTTCTTCGATCCAAGGTTCTGGAAGATTCTTTCATTTAACATTTTGTATTCTCCATGTAAAAGTTTTAGCCTTTTATCTGTATATCTCCAATTTAGCCATGACCCATTTGCAGAAACTTTAAAAACCATCTATTATGGTTAATAGCAGTAAGACCCTCTTATGGTCAGTCAAGTCGTCATTCTAGAAAAGCTTATGTACCAAAGTATTAGCCTGAACAGAGAATTGTGATGCATTGGATAAAAGCGCTGGTCAAATTTCACTTGCTACAAGAAGAGAAGCTCATGCTGACTGCTAGAGAAGAGTTCTCTATTTTTGGAAAGACTGCCGGAGTATTTACATTGCACTAAATGCTTACACTTTACAGCTGCTAAGCATATAAGTAAAGGTAAAGCCCACCTCCTTTGAGAGGGAGAGAGGGAAAGGAAAGAACCAAAAGGCTTAATAATATAAAAAGCCCACCTCCTTTCCTTCAGGAAACGTTTCTCTCTTTTGTATCTTTTTATGTAACAGAAGGCAGTTAAGAATAAATAAATAAAAAGAAACAAGAGGGTTGGAACAATCAACCAACATAATTGGTAGCCTTCAGAAAGAAGATGATAAAAAACAAAAATATACAGAAGTCCACTGTACTACTGTAATATGACACTTTCCATGCTTCTCTTTTCACGGTCGTGGAGTCTGAAAGTGAAACCTAACAGCCGGCACTTCTCTTTCTATGGTGGTACTTTCTATGTTCGCACACTGTCCATGCTTCTCCGGTCAAGTAAAGAGCCAAAGATAGAGAAGAATTCAACTCACACTGTGCTAGATTATTTCAATGATCATCCTAAACGATACCCCTTTAAGTTCTGGAGGTTGGACATGTTGGAAAATCACACCAGGATGTTATCTCGTATGCAATAGAATAATTACAAAATTTATCATTTTAATTTTCCAAAACTAACATCACGTAAATTTTATAAAATGATTAATACATAAAATCTAATAAAAACATAAATTATAATTCACACTTATTTTTTTTTCTTATCGTTTCTCTTGAATTGTTTTTTAAATTTGATTTATCTTAACTATCATAGCCACCTAAGTAGTGTCGGCCCTAAGTAGGGGCAAGCAAGGCAACTGCCCAGGGCCCACTATAAAAAGAGCTCCATCTTTAATGTGTGATGCTAGTTTTCAAGAGAGTCAAATACATTTACTCCATAAGAGTAATAAATGTAAAGAATGTTGGTGGAAGTTGTTAATGTTTTCAAGAATAATAAACGTAAGATAACGTTGGATTTTGGAAGCTTCCCAAATATTATCTTGGAAGCTATAATATCTCTGGCGGTAATGTACCAAATTCCAAGATTAATTATGTTAACAAAGTTAACGTTAACTTGTTATATTTATAAATAGTTTTGAAGTATGTAGGTATATTTTTACCCTCAAATAACTTGTTAAACTTATAAATAGTTTTGAAGTATGTAGGTATATTTTTACTCTCAAATATCTCTATTTTCATCAACATATGCATCTAAGGTATTCCAACTTAAAATTTGGCAGGAAAAAACTTTCACAATTCTGTCTTCTGAGTTATGAGTGTAATTAAAAAGTAAAGTTTTTTTTTTAAACTCATTTTTAGCTTATTAAATGTTTGAATATGTTATAATTAATTTGTAATTTGTCATTAACGTGGACATTATATTAGTATTTTAAATTATAACATTAATATTAAATGGGATTGTACTTATTTATGTTTCTCCTTCATTTTTAGATTACTTATTATTTATAAAAATAATTAAACGTTAATAAATAATTAAATTTTTGTAATTGTAATTTTCATTATATTTTACCACAAGTAATGTAATAATTGTTGGATTTGTGTTCTAGTAGAGTTCACATAAGTTTAGTAATAATATGACTAAATCAAATAATTTAAGCTACTCAATTCAAAGACTACATAAATGGTTTACTTTATTATAAAAATACGTATGATTCTATTATACATGTCGTAATAATAAAAATAATGTTTCCACAACTTATAGAATAGAATAATATTTCACTTGGGAAACTTAGAATATTTAATAACTTAGAATATAATTTACTATATTTTTTCCCAAGTATGTTAATTTCTTGTATTTTTAGAAATTAGTGTTTCTCTATCATTAAAATATGTTCTTTGTTTCTCTATCATTAATGTTTGTATATTGTCAATTTATTGGTGTCCTTTTTTTAAATTTCGCCCAGGACCTATAAAATGATAAGAACGGCCTTGCACCTAAGTGTTCGGTTTCTAATGATATCCACAAAATATAATATGACAACGCTTCTAAAATTATTGTAGAGAGGGTTAAGCTACTCTCTTAGAGTCTAATACTATTTATAATAGGTTTTAGACATGTTAATAATTTAATTGAATTTAAATTTAAATTTTAATTAAACTTCAATTAAAATATAAATAATTCTAATTAATTATGCTCGAATAAGATCTAATATCTTATAATGATTCTTATTTATTAAATATCTCATATTTAGTCATAAAGTTTCTCAAATTTTATAATCAAATCTAACTTGATTAAAATATCTTTTTTCTATTCAACTCATACTTTGTATGTGACTCATTAGGTTCACAAATATGCTAGTAATTAATATAAATTATAATCATAAATCATATTTAAGATTATTTTTAATTTATCTTTAATTCTTTAATTAAATAATTTATATCTATATATCAAAATTGACGTCTAGTAGCTCATCATATCTACTCAAATATTTATGAATGTTAAATTCGTTCTGACTAACCTTTCCATGCATGATTTTTTTTAGTATAATTCAATTATTTCATCATACAATATTCTGATTAAACATAGAACATGGTAATAATGTGTACTTTATTAGAGTCCAATCATGTCAATTCTCCACCATTAGTAATTGATTCAATTAATGACATTTAAAAACTATTTTCCAAGTGTTATTCCACTTTAGTCAAGGATTTCATGAATCAATACTAATCGAAAGTAATGAAAGATTCTCCCTAATTACTTTAGGATAATAAATCTTATATTGATGACTCAACTACCTCTACAAAGTTCGTGCTATATGTAATGACTATCGACTGAGTTATCTTTGACTAAAATAGGTTATAAATAGTATCAAAACATAGCAATCACTATATGAGATAACTTTAGAGATCTCAAGTTACAGGATCTCTTTTACAATCATCAAAATGAGAATTTCTAAAGACATAAAAGTAATGTTCCAAATGAAATTCTTATATGGGATAAATCCAATGAACTTGTTCTTTAATAAGGACTCACACATTTGGCTAAGTGTCTCCATATTGTAGTCTATTAGATTGATTGTTTTCTTCATAAGGAAGAAACATAATATGAACTAGTTTTTTATGCTTTATTATTGTCAAGTCTCAATAGAACAGTAACTAGGAACAATTTAAAAATAATATATAAGTGTAATATGAATCTCATTATTATGATCTCATCATAATTTCATTTCTAATGTATATTTGTCTCATGAACTTTATCATATACATCTAACTATGTATAAAATAGATAATGTCTTTAAATAATTATGTTACTAAACTATAACTAACCAAATGACTGTAAAGTATAAACTAACAATCTCCCACTCGATCAATCTTTTGAGTTTCTCATCATATCACCATATGACGATGGTTTTATAAAAGAATTCTATAATATTTTCTATAGTGAGCACTTGCTTAAATCTTATGACTTTCAGCTTAATTATTATCATAATTAAGAGAAATTATGTAAATTAATACATACTTGGATCTTTAATGAGACCTTTGCTTATTTTGAATGCCTAAAGACTCTAATATTATATAGTACATTACTATCTGAACAAGGAAAAGAACTATACCAAGTTCATTAAAGAACTTTTGATTCAAATAACCATTTCCAATAAATGAAAATGTATTTGGCATTATTAGCAATTAATGCTACATTAGAACCTTTCAATTCTCAAAATAATATTTTTTCCAAATATAATTTTACTAGGATTTGCTTGTTATCCTTATAAAATTGAACTCAAATATCAACTCATACATAGAATAATAGATATTTTGAATGCTTTACAAGTATTAGATAACTCAATTAGACAATTAAATGAAAATATAAATTATCATTCTCTCTATGAAAAATATGTCTCTACATACTTCTATTGAAAAGGACAACTATACTTCCACTTATCTTATCGTAAAATTCACAATCATCTTTAAAATAAATTCTTTAAATTTATCATAAAATTGAATCTTCCAATGTCTCATAGCCTTTCAACTATACATCAAATGTATCAACAAAGGCACTAGTTTTAATTGAATATATTATTATGAGATATGAACTTTTCAAATTTCATCTTACTCTTATTACTTATCTTGAAAACTATTCTCCTATAAATATTCATTGAAACAAATAATTTGTTTAATGTGTCTATAAGATTATATCTAACCTTTTTATCTTCTATTATCTAATTTGGTTCTAAATTTAGTGGATAATATATGCTTCAACTAAGCATCACATTTCAAATTCATTTATTTTGAATATTTTAAAGTCTTAATGTTTCGTATTTAATATGAAATTAATTATTATAATTGGAACTTTCAAAGGTAAGTTGCAATACTAAGCTTAGCTATAGAAGAAATAAATATTGTATTATACAATATCTCATATTATAGTTTTCTCCTTATACAAATCCATACTCGAAACTCATTCTTTATAGATAACACAAAATTTTGAATCTCATCATGTTGATCTCATCGAAGTGCTTCATCATTCTCAATGTTTAATTTCTATTTAGATTTAAATAATCTGAACTTTTCAACAAATTGAAATCAATATTTCATTTTATTCATGTGACGATATCATATAAGACATTAGTATATTTAACGAAATAAAAGTATCATCTTTTTACGAATTGTTATTCTATCCAATACATCATATGTATATATTTAACAATTCAACCATCATCATCCTTTCACCAAATGTTGATTTGTTTATTCTTCAACCCAACAAGTTTCATAAGTTTCACATGGTTCATAATCAAAAGTATACATCTATCCTTGTATGTAATATATGGTTCTCATTACATTGATTTAACCAACCTTGTATTAAAAATAGTCTTGATTTTCTAACTTTATATTTTTTCCATTTATGTTAAGCATAAGTCTTCTGTGATCCAACATATACAAAATATTTGTATAAATTTAGATCAATTACTTTTACTTAACATTGTATGTCATACCATACGTTCAACATTGTAATAATGTTGAATTTAAATTCAGTATCAAATATTCATAAGCATAAACTAGAAATACATATGACCTCTATCATATCACGTATAAGCAAGAAAATTCATGCAATTATTTTTCTTCTAATGAAAATTATTATCATATTATAACAAAGTTTTTAATTAATGTCCATGATTATGCTTTTAGTAGGCTAAATTGAGTGAAACTATCAATGTACTATACCTTTCAGCTTTACTTCATGCAACTTCTTACATCTTGCTATCATGATGTTGACATACATCTTACATATCGTAATCAAAGTTTATGAGACATTAGTCAACTCAAAATATGATTACATTTTGTTATCTACATGATATTAACATATCTTTAAAAAAGCTTGACATGTTTTCAGAAAATAGAGAAACACCAGAGTTTATAGAGGTGTGATAAAGTATTGAAAAAGGAAAAGACCAAAGGGAAGCATATGAAATCTTTAATTTCATAATCATAGCAAATAGGAAACCAAACTTGTAAAAAATCAAAATCAAGGAGGCACTCATGTTTCGATTTTAATTTCTAGAAAATTAAAACAAAATCCTAGTTAAAGAGTGTTCTAATCAATATTATAGAATTCTTTAAAAAGAAGTTTTAAGCATTAATTTTTTAATTAAATCAACAATGAAGTAATTTGATCAAATTATAGATTTAAAGTAGACTGTGTAATAGAATAATTACAAAACTTCTTATTTTCATTTTCTAAAGCCAAGATTACTTCAATTCTATAAAATAATTAATACATAAAATATTATAAAGTATGAATCATAATTCATACATTATTTTAAAGCTTGATCATTTTCTTGTCGTTTCTCTCGAATTATTTCTAAAAATTGATGTATGTTAATCATCGTGCTCGAATTATTTCTAAAAATTGATGTATGTTAATCACCGTAGCTACCTAAGTGTCTGCCCTCTAATAGTATCTGTAAAACGTGTTAAGAGAACTCTACTACTATTGTAGAGATGGTTAAACAAGAAGTGTTAACTTTTTTAGAGTCTAAGCCTTTTTATAATAAGTTTTATATATTTTAGTAATTTAATAAAAATTTAAATTCTAATTTCAATTAAGCTTTAATTAGAATTATATTCTCAAATAAGATTCAATATCTAATATTAATCTTTATTTGTTAAATATCCATATTAATTATAAAGTATAAGAAGTCTAACTTGATTAAAATATTTCTCTCTTTAACTCATTCTTTGAGTGTGACCTATTAGATTCCCAAATTTATTGATTCTTGTTCATATGGACATAGGTCTTCAATTTTTTGTAATTGTGTGATTTAGAAGAGTCTAGATTGAGAGCTGTGGTTATTCTGGATCTATTGTTTGTGATTCATGTTCTCTTTGTCTTGGTCATTGTTATCGTTACATATGGTGTTATCTCCAAGAACATTAGGGTGAGGAGGTTGGGATCCTACGAAGCTTTACCTACCAATGCAGCTGCTGATTCTACTCACATTCAAATGAAGGCTTTGACTGGCATACAGGCTTGATCTTTCTTTCTCTCCTTCTTTTCCGTGTTCTTTTTCACATTTTCTTTCTTGATATTATTATTATTATTGTTGTTGTTGTTGTTGTTATTTTCCTTTTATTGAGTTTCTTATTAGTTTCAGTTTTGTTGTTGTTATTGTTGTTGTTGTTGTTGTTGTTGTTGTTGTTGTTGTTGTTGTTGTTGTTGTTGTTGTTGTTGTTGTTATTATTATTATTATTATTATTATTATTATTATTATTATTATTATTATTATTTTGTATTTTGTATTTTTATTATTTGTATTAAGTATTTTTCATATTATTATTATTATTATTATTTGTGATTTATTATTCTTACTTTCTTTTACTTCTTTTATTCTGATAAACTGCATCACTATTTTTCTGTCACATCTGTATGTGGGTCTACTAGAAACAACCTCTCTACTATGTAGGGGTAAGGCTACGTATTATCAGACCACCCCAGACCCCCTTTAACGAGGGACTTCAGGATGGGTGTGATGATGATGATAATGATGAGATATAAATTATAACTCCAGATCATATTTAGGATCAAATAAATTAAACTCCTTTAAATCATCTTTAATTATCTATTTAATCAATTTATATTCATAGATTAATATTAGCATCTAGCAACACATCTTGACTACTCAAATGTTTAGGAATCTCAAAATGGTTTTGACTACCATTTATGTACATCTTCAATTATTACAATATTCTGGTTGGACATAGAACGTGGAAATAATATATACTTTATTTGAGCCCAATCATGTCAACTCTCCACCATTGGTAATTGATTCAAATGACATCTGAAAAATATTTTTGAAATGTCATTCAATCTTAGTCAAGGATTTCTCAAATTAATAATAATCGAGATTAACAGAACATTTTTATAATTATTTTAAAGTGATAAAACCTATATTGATCACTCAACTACCTGTATATAGTTTATATTATATCTAGTGACCACTAACTGAACAACTCTTGATTAGAACAAGTCATACATAGTATTAGAATATGATAATCCTTATATGAGATAACTTTAGAGATTTCAAGTTAAAGAATCACTTATACAATTATCATAATAGGAATTTCTATAAATATACAAGTAATGATCCAAATGGATTTTTCATATAGGGTTAGTTTAGTAAACTTGTTCTCTAATAAGCACTCATAATTGTGTTTAAGTATCTCCATACTTTAGTTTATGAGAATAACTACTTCCTCTAAAAGGAATAAATATAATGTGTGCCAATCTTTATAGTCTCTATTAATGTCTAGACTCAATAAAAAAATATGAACAATTTATGGATAATACACAAATGCAATATGAATCTCATACTTGTGATCTCATCATAATTTCATTTTCAATGAATATTTATCGTATGCAGTTTATCATATACATCTAAATATGTATAAGATAAAGAATGATTTTAAATAGTTATATCACTAAACTATAACTAATTGATTGACTATAAGGAATAAACCAACAGGATAAATTTAGCTAGCAATCAAAATTTAACTTATGTGGCATACATGATTTTTTAAAATTATACAGAAAATATACCAAAGCATTTTATGATACAAATTATTAAAATACAGGAATATCTATAACAAAATTCATTTTAAAATATTTTTTCCTTTTTTATAACAATGCTTTAGAATTTTATCGTATTTATTTTTTGATGGTTGAATATATATTTAACTTATTATATCGTATGAATTTTTTTTTTAGTTTTTCATCTTAAGGTTCAAATACTATACTATATTATGAGCTTTAGTTTTTCTATAAAAACTTTTATTAGAACTTATTAACTAAAAGTTGAATGTGATGTTACAGTTACATCTAAAATTAACATTAAGGTATGTTTTGAATATCATTAACCACCTATAGTTTGTTTTATGATCACTGAAAACATGAACAAAAATATTAGAATTAGATTGATATATGGGTTGGGTTTAATTAATGTCCAAACAAAAATTTAAATTAATATTCAACCCACTCTATAAAATAGACTTAATTTCAAACTTAAATATAGCTTATTCTAATAAAATTTGAACCTAATTCATAAGTTTTCACCTTTTAAAAAATTTAATGATTATATAAAACATGATTATAACACACTAATATTGATTTATATCTTAATATATAAAATTATATTAAAATTTAATACTAATACTTTATCATTTGTCAAATGAAAATAAGCATAAAATGGTTTTACAATAACATTATATATATATTTTTTTACAAAATCTATAATAAACTACACTAACGTTCTTGAAAGTCATTATCTTTTTCTCGATCCTCGTCACTCAAAAAAATCTCCATCTTTTCCCATAACAAATAATTAAAATATAACAAGTAATTTAAAAGTATAAGCAAAAATTTATAACCATTTACATCATTAAATCACTTAAAATATGATCTTCTACGATCATCCAATTCTAAAAAATAATGAGAGATTTTATTCTATTTAGTTTGAGTGAATATTGAGACGGATTTACCATCTTTTCTAGTTAAACTAAATGCCTATTCTAATCTATTAATGTCAATATATGGATCTCTGTCATGCTCTTTCAAATAAATATCTAACTCATGTTACTAAGTTTAGGATTGAACATTGACCTCAAATGCTCTTCGTAGCAAACTTTTAGGTTTTCTCCTATGCTTTTAGTAGTCATAAAGTTCCTTAAAATAATCCACAACTTTTTATTTAAGACTAATTATTGATAGTAAAGAAACACTTGCTAATGTTGTTATGTTGTTGTTGTTGTTGTTATTATTATTATTATTATTATTATTATTATTATTATTATTATTATTATTATTATTA
>JAOQMR010000004.1:20644963-20660656 GCA_027563865.1 Erythroxylum pelleterianum
TATTATTATTATTATTATTATTATTATTATTATTATTATTATTATTATTATTATTATTATTATTATTATTATTTTTAATTAATTAGTTTTATAAAATAAAATAAAGTTTTTATATATGTTGGGGAAATGGAGTTATTCAATTATCTCTTTTTTTTTGAAAAATTGCAAATACTGACATTACATTTAAGCTTCATTTTTATATAATTTCTGATATTGTCCAATAGTTTGCCTTTTGTTTCCAATAAATTATTTCATGTATGAGTATTTTTCACTGAAATTCAAAGGATGCAGCCTTAACTCAAAGGGTATGGTTGAGTAGCAGAGACTCATTTATTTTTAACCAAAGATTAGGGGTTCGATTCATGACTTTGGGTATGAGGTAGCCTGAAATCTTGGGCCAACTGTTCCACCTTGTGAGGCGCCTACAAATTAGTGAGGGGATTAATTACTGAGTCCGCTAGTAGATACCTAAATGGATCCGTTCAACGATCAAATAAAAGAGATCCTATAATTTTAGTTAGGAATTCGAAAATCTTTCTTCATTTCACTATTTTGTACTCATTTCGGTTAACAAAACATGTATAAGACACGCTTCTCTGCTATCTTCCACTTCCACCTCACTCACGTCTATCTTATAGTTCGTTGCTCAGTTATCTCAGCCCCCAGTTTAACCGTCAGCCCTCGAACTTGGTTAATGTCACCCTGGTTTAAGTTTCAACCTTTTCACTTGCTTTCTCTTTCCTCACTTCATTTCTAATCTGGATCATCTTTAGATCCTCATTCAGATCATAGCTTTTCCCGATTTATTTTCTCTCTTGCTTGTTCACTTTAGCAAGCCATTTCATTTTCTTGGTCTAATGTGCTTCTTATTTGTCGTAATGAGATTCTAAGAAGTGGGCATCGTGTAACGAAATATGCAGATCAGGGATATCTACAAGGTCAGCTTCTTCTCTATTCTTTCAGCAGCGGTTGAGAAAAAATAAAGTTATGTTTCTGTGATGTGGTCAATGTACTAACAGTTTAAAGTTGTCTTTTTGGTTGGATGAAGTGGCAGAACAATATGTTTGACTCTTTAATAGCTTGAACTGCATTTTATGTTGATAGGATAGAAGATACGATCTCTCATAATACGGATTATTTGGGCGTAAAGTTTATATAGATACGATGTAGGTTTCAGTTGTTTAGTGGAATGCGTTTGCTCCAGTGCTTACAATTTATGATGTCGCCTTCTGTAAACTGCGGTGCATTTCATGCCATATGATTCATCTCCCCTGTCCCTGCCCCTGTCACCTCCCCCATTATTTTATCACCAATTTGCTGATGAATTTGAATCAGGAATTGATTTTTCTTTTTCAGAACTATATAAGAAGGGAAGTAAGGATTTCCTGCTTAGACTATTCCTGAATCAGGTTTAACCTCCACCGAACTTGAACTTGTGGAACATCTTTCATGGTTTTTTTTTCTTTTATTTGGTGGTGTTAGGGACATTAACATTGCAGTCCTGTTCAAACAATCAAGAAGCCAATAAACTAGTTTGTAGAATAAGTTGGCATGAGCTACCTTTATTTATTCCTCATCTCATGAGTGGATCAAAATCCCCAAAGGAGAGAAAACATGAACAAAGATAGAACCCATACAACAATAAAAAGCAGTAACACCCCATAACCCATAAGGAGTTTATTGGATTTATAAGCATTAATAACATTGAGAAACTTGAACATCTTGCCATGTGATTATTGCTTAAATTATATAATAAAAGAATTTTGAGTTATAATTTATTCCCTAGAAAATCAAGTTTATTATATGTCTTATGTTCAAATTTGGTGGTCTGTGCTTAGTTATAGATTGTTGTCTTAGACTGTGAGTCTAACCTTATCACAGTCAACTCTATGCAGAAGTATTAGTTTATGAGATTCTAGGTCTTTTTGGAATATGGGAAGAGGTAGAGGAAAAGGGAAGAAACAGACTCTTATTGCTTCGCATGAATATAATGGACATGATGAAGAAGAAAACTTTCCAACTTATAAAATAAGAGGAAAGTCGATAAAACCCATGAAAGACGAAATTGGAGAAGAAGAACTTGAGAAGATAGAGGAACATATTGATAATGGAATAGATTCAATCTCAGGGAAAGATGTTAAAGCTTTGGAATCTGCTGGGAATGAAAGGAAGAGAAAAATGTCTGACCATGCCAAAGAAAATACAATTTCCATGAAAGAGGAAGATGGAAATGGGACAAGGTTAACTACTGATGGTGCAATGAAGACGGTTGGGTTCCGACAAAATGGGAGCAGAAGGAAAAACAAGCCTAGACGAGCTGCAGAAGTGGGTATTGAGTGCTAATGAAGTTTTGTTTTGCTGTTTTCTTGGTTTCTTGGACGGGTAAACATTATTACTTATAAAGTCGGGATTATTTGTTTACATATCATATCTCCTTTTGTTAAGTGCTCAACTCCTTACATTATCTCCTGAGTTCAATGTAGTAGGACTGGATGTTTACATTGAGGGCTTTCAAACAAAATAAATTGCATCCAGAAAACTACCTTAACCCAAA
Source organism: Erythroxylum pelleterianum (assembly GCA_027563865.1). Lineage (NCBI taxonomy): Eukaryota > Viridiplantae > Streptophyta > Magnoliopsida > Malpighiales > Erythroxylaceae > Erythroxylum > Erythroxylum pelleterianum. Next base: position 20,647,518 of record JAOQMR010000004.1, read on the forward strand.
AAAAAAAAAAAGAAAGAGAAAATCGCTCCTCTCCTTTCGTTATCCTTTCCCTCTGATCAGATGCTTCATTTTCTTCTTGTTTATCTAATGTTTTTGGCTGTGAGAAGGGCCATATTGTATTGGATAAGCATACTGATATTTGGTGAGCATTTATTAGTTTAAAGAGCTTTATTTTGGCTTTTATTGTCGGATAATTACCCAACAAAAATTCTGTCAATGATGCTTGAAATTTGAGCTATCTAAACTTGATTAGAATCACACGTGCAAACTTGAGAATGGATGCTCTGTTGCAGAGCAGGGCTCAGAAGAATAAGATGAGTGCACGCAAAAGAGGCCCTGTAATGGACAAGTGAATCATCTTACTGATACCTGCGAGCACAGATGCTCAGTAGATACATCTTGATGCGTAGTCTTTGCATATTGATGACCAATGGGCTCTAGTTGTACGATGAAAGGTGAACGAATCTTAGTAAAATAGTGATCTTATGCATACTCTGCTTTTTGTCTTTCACAATGTTGAGAGTTTTGACCATAATTCTTGGTCATACAATAGCAGCATGTTGTATGAAAGTTTATGGCTAATATTAATCGACCTTTCTATTCTCTTAAAAGGAACGCGTCTATGAGAAATAATGTATATGAACATCTCTCAGATTGGTCATTCTATGCAGCTTTTAGCTGTCAAATATTTGAATGTCTTCTCTTAAATGCAGGTTCTGCAGCTATTTGCTAGCCTTTTTCCTAGAAAAATTTTCTTGAAGGTTCCTAATAAATCGCTTATACTTCTGCAACTTTTATCTTCAAGACTAAGCACATAATATCAATTAAGATTACTGATCATACTACTTCTACATTTATTCCATTTTTTTTGTAAAATAAGATTTATAGTCCTTGGCAGTAGCATCACATTAATGTTGGTTTGGATGCAAATGATCTATGACTGAAATTAAAATATGTTCTCATGGGTAGTATCAGCTGTAGGGGCTGAACTCTGAAGTTAGCATTCTGAATACACTGCACTTCTCATTGGAGCTTTTTAATGACTTCAGATGACAGTAAGAACTTAAGAGGGAAACATATGAACTTTAAAAGTGTAAAGTAGATTCATTTTTGCATTCGAGACCATTACTTGAAAGGATGGCCAACAAGACAAAAGTAAAATCCCCTGGAGGATATAAGAGGTTGGAAGCAAAGGTTTTATTCTTCGTTAAAAAGGAGACAAAGTCGTCATATATTTTTTAGTTTGCCAATCTATTTTCTTATTCTTGTGTAGATTTTGAGATGTATGGTAAAGGAAAAAATGGGTTTTGGTATCATCCTGATAATCAGACAAAAATGAATGACATTTGGGTTTGAGTTTGGCATCGTGTTTTTGGACTTGGTCTGGTTAAAAACATGAATTGTAACTTTCCATTTCCTGATTTAAGGGTTTGAATTGTTAGTACGTAACATTCATTATCGCCATTTTTGTGGCAAGTTTTGTAGGTTAAACAAGCAACAATAGAGTCCGTCCTCCAGAACTTCCTAAGTTTTCAACCCAAGAGAGGAAAGGTAATGATTAAAGAGAAGATATACAACACTTAGTTTTAAGTCCATAGACATCAGCTGCCTGATAGACTTTGAATTGCAGCATCTATAGGAATCTTGCCATATCTCGTTTTCGTCAAATGACTCGCATGTAATCTTAATACTTCATACGACAACTCGATACGGTGTTCTGATTCCCGTGAAAACTTCACTTTGGTTGATGTTGTTCTTCATTCCTCGTCCTCCAATAAAATATCTCAATTCATTATTTATACTCCCAACGATAACACTACACGTGATATTTAGCGAGAAAAGAAATTCAGTCTGTTTCGTTATTTAAAATTAAAGAGTCGAAGTAATAAAACTTCCCATGAAAAGCTGATTAAGCCTCTTGCTTACTTCATTGACGCATAATATTTATGTGTATTAGGGACTATCACAACATTAAAGGCACTAGACAAGGTATAGGGTATGGTGAAGTAAACTCGTTTCTGACAAGTGCTCTTAGTTATAATTTGTTATGATCATCAACTGTCGTGCAAAAGCTACCCTTTTCCTTGGTTTCCTGTACAATTTCGTTTATCTCGCTTATTTATTTATAGAAACCAAAATTTTAGAGAGCTAGCACTAACTTGTGTAATTAATAAAAACTACTTTTGGTCCTCGCGGTGGAGCTGGTTGTGTTGCACTCCAAGGCTGTTTCCTTGGGCTCTGCAAAAAAGTAGCTTACCAGGAGGATTTCAACATTGCACTGTAATATGTGATGTTCTGATATTTCTATATCAGTATGTCACACCAACATGAACTTTTGGAACAGAAAAAGTTGATATCTCATGTCTGCCAATGAGAAATCCAGAAATGCATGCTAAAGTGTTTCTCTTTTCTTTGCTCTCAAGCCCCAAAAAGCCATTCCAGGAAACCTAGATTTTCTTGTTTTTGTTTATATTTATACACACTAGCAAGTCTATGCTAGGCCCATCTTCCTCCAGGTGTACATAGTTTTGTCTTCATAATAATATCTTATGAAGACATTCACGTAGGGATGGCAAAATCGGCCAGGTTCGGTCTGATTTGGTCCCAGTTTGAACGAGCCACAGATCGATTATTGTCAGGCCGACCGGGCCACGGGCAGACCATGGCTTGGCCTGTGGCCAGGGACGTAGTTAGGCCCCATTGGCCCCCCAAAATTTTTAAAAAAGTTAAATTTTTTTAATTTTTAATTTTTTTTCTATATAAAAATATTATTTTTTGGGGGGTTTGGGCCCCCCAAGATTTTAAAAATTTTTTTTGGGCCCCCCTATATTTAGTGTTTGGCTACGTAGGTGTGGCCCTACTATTCCTTCAAAAACGATGTCGTTTCTAACTTTTTCTTTAAAAATATATATATGACGGGCCAGTCAGCCCGTGGTCAGGCTGGGCCACGGTCCGACCCATCCCGACCTACCAGGCCGCGAGCCACACAGGCTGGGGGCTGCTCATGGCCCGATCCGGCCCATTGACATCCCTAAATTTACAAGAGTTTGTCTAGAAAAATAAAGCCAAAAAAAATTTAAAATGAGAAAGAGAAGGTATGTCTAGACATTTAGTCTTTAATAAAAATTTTAATGTTACAAAATTAGATAATCAATATTTTGTTTTGATTCTTGGTGGTTAGGATTAGAACACAACTCCAATAAGAGTAGCCTCTCTGTTTCAGCAGGCGTGAGGAATCTAGATAAAATAAGGCATATTACTGGTCTCAACTCTGTCTCAACTACCTTCTGCTCTCTTGGAGTTCCCATTACAGTTTCTAAGCCTAAGTTCCACGATTGCTTACCGATTACTGAAAGACTCAAATCCATAGTGATGGCATGACAAAGCAAATTCCTGTCTTATGCTACAAGAATAACACTTATCATTTCGGTTTTTAGCAGTTTGCATCTTCATTGGATTGCACATATTGCTTTGCCTAGGAGAGCTATAAAGGAGATGGACAGAATAATGCAGACGTTCTTATGGATAAGTCAAATTGGAAACTCTAGGAATGCAAAAATTAAGTAGAGTTAGGTAACTATCCCTGAAAAGCATGGAGGCCTCGGGATTATCTCTATTACCAAAATGCAGAAAGTATTAACGTGTAAAAGGCTATGGAGGTTATATACTGTCATAATGCATTATGGATCAAACGAATGCATGGATATTACTTGAAATATACGAACTTCTGACAAGCTGATTACTCTAAAGATGGCTCTTCAACTATTAAATAGATGATGAAGTTATAGGAGACCTTATGTCCTTGCATTAAACACAAAATTGGTAATGGTGAAAAGACATGGATATGGTTCGACAATTGGCTTGATATTAGCCCTATTTTACATGTTTCTGCATTACAATAACTAAGGAATCAACTGCCACTACATCTTAAAGTTTCATCACTAATGTGAATGAAGAGTGGCAAGGAGATTTCAGAAGATTCCAATCCCTCTCAGAATACTTCCCATGATTAACTGATATTAAGAATAATGACATTGTTATCTGGGGGTTGACTCCAAATGGCCAATTCTTTAGTCATTCTTGTTACTAGTTGTTTTCAAATAGTTATATCGATGTCCTTTGGTTTAGTCTCTTCTGGAAGAATACTCTCAACCCCAAGGCCTCCTTCATTACATGTCTTGCAATCAAGATTAGGCTTAAAAAAAGAACCAATGGCACGGTAATGTCGATGATACTTGCATACTTTGTAACATGGAAGTGGAGGATAGGGATCACCTTTTCTTCCTCTATAGCTACTCCAAAGCAATCTGGAGCAGAATATTGCATATGTTAACAGATAATAATTGTTGATACAATTGGGAACAAGTAATGAATTAGATCATTAGAAATTCTAAGCAAGGACAAACTAATGCTTCTCTTTACAAAGTATCCTTCACTTTCACCATCTACACCATTTGGAAATAAAGAAATACCCGAAGATTCACTGATAAGAAAGAGGAGAAATATTAGATTGTAAACATGATCAGAGCTAGCATCTATGCCAAAAACACACAACATACCCTCTTTGGAAATGAAACGTAGATGGAGTCTATAACTTACCTTAGTTCTTTACTTTATGAAATCTGTGTTGATTTTTTTTTGGATCCTTTTACATCACTTTAAAATGAATGTAGGCTATAACTCATTGTAATGTTGTAATACATTATTCATTTTTTTAAAAAATATTTTGTTTTGATAAAACTATTCAAGCTAAAGGTGATGATGTTATTGGAAATTAATGGCCTTCAAGTGGAGGAAGATAGCAAGGATTCCAATTTGGGCTGATATCAACATTAGTGAAGTGTTAGATGCTAATAGGGTTTCAGAGAAGGAGAATGGGAATGTAAAGGTGATGTTATTATTGGAAATTAATGGTAACATTTTAATAAGCTATTTGAAAATATTTTAATTGATTAATATCTATGATTATTTTAGACATGGAGGGTTGACAGTGGCTAGGAAGTAGCAAGAAAAATAAAAGCTTTGTAAGTGATGGTAGATGTAAAGGTGATGAGTGAATAACATATTGGATTAATGTAGGCCCATAGTTTCTAGTTTGTCGGTGAATAGTTTTGAAACTAAAGTTTAATACAAGGCATGAGGAGATGCTAAAAACTAAAAAATATAAGATATACTAAACATAAAGGGACGTTGACAACGAAGGAAGATAAGCATGAGGAAGTCCCCAGGCGTATGGAGGCACTTATGGTGATTAGATTTCCTAAGTCATGACAAGTGTCAATAAAAAAGAAGATAAAAATGAGGCTTTTAGTAGACAAGAGGAGACAACAATTAAGGAGAAGATAATGAAAAGGAACTTAAATGAAATGGTATATATTAAAAACTCTTTGTTATATTTGATTATAGTTTTAATGGAATTAGACATTTCAGTTAAATACAACCAATATTGAGTAAAAGGTAGGGACGCAAGAAGACATCGATGTGGATGTTTGAAGGGAAAAAGAGAAAGAAATATATATAAAGAATAAGCATCAATAAAGAGGTGTAATTATATGTTTAGAAGCCTAACCAAACAATTGTCTTTTTGGAAAGGAATTTGATAATATATAAATTGTATAATTTAGGTAACGAATGTAAATTTTTTAGGGCCTGGAGGTAAGCGTTGGTAATGCTCTACATATACAAGTTTGGTGCCATTTGGGAAGAAATTTATGACTCTTAGGAGAATTCCAACTTTTGAATTGTGTGTGTTAAGTAACTTTGAAGAACAAATAGTTCAAAATCAAGATAACATAGTAATTTTGTCAGGATAAAATTAATTTTGATGCATATATTATTGCATATTATTTAACATTAATATTTTTTTAGTAGAAATGTTCTGACATGTTTGTTGATAGTGAAATTGTTCAAAATGTTATGTTCGGAAAATCATTAAGTGATGACCTTTCATGTTTTAAAGCTAAGAACTGCATAAGTAGCATAATGGGTCATAATGTGCAAATTACTAAAATAAATTTTGTATTCCCTTTACAATATTTTGTTTCGTTATGAATATCTTATGATATGAATACTTGTTAGTTTATTAACCACTTTTTTGTCAATTTTATTACTTGAAAATGTTGTTATTGAAGTTTATTTGGGTAGATATGTTAGCTCAGGGTTTATGATTAATAATTTTAATGAATATTATATAATATTTCAAAATTCTAATAGCATTTATTTCCTTGTATAATTAATAGTCTTGTTCTCAAAAGGAAATAAATTCATAAGAAATACGTTTTTTTTTCTTGCAGGAACCTTTTTTATGAACTTACCTTATTAGAAATTATTTATTCGAAAGGATCCTACTAATTATGAAGGTCATATATTAGCTCTGTGATTATTGGGATATTTTTTAGTAAAGATGACATCTAAGTTATTCAAACTCAAATCAATCCAGTTGACTAAGGATGCAAGCGAAGCAACGGTTAATTGAAGAAATGCCTATTTAAGGAAAAGTCAGTGCAACTGTGAAGAACAACTTAACGATACAGAAGCTTTCCAAGCTATATTGTCAAAATTCATCAAAAGCATATACATTCTTGAAAGTGATATCTTTGTAAAAATTCTCTTGTGTGTTAGAAAGTGAAATTCTATTGAGAGAGATTACTAAAGCTCATATCAAGCAAACCCCGTTTTTTTAGAGTTTGTAAATGCTAGTGAAATACTATTAGCGTGAAAGGTTAAAGAACCTTGAAAAATATTAACTTGTGAGCTTAGAGAGGCTCGTCAAATTACTTAATTTTATAGTGAAACATTCAAGTTGGATGCTTGGGGACTGAACATAGGCTTGGGTTGTAAACCGAATCAGTATAAATTGACTGCCTCCTTCTTCTCTCTCTCTCTCTCCCCTTATCTTTTATATTTTCGTGTTATATTGTGTGTGTTCATTTCAGCACGAGGCTCCTTCACTTTTATAATAGATCCTTTCTGTTTTCAACTTACTGACGGTTCCTTTCATTTTAACAAACGTCTTCTTTTTATTGTTTTCAACGGGACTTATGCTTTAGTAGGGTCTTATCGACTAACAGCTTACTATCTTCTGATAGGCTTCTATTGTTTTAATTTTTAACAAGCTCCTGTCTTTATATGAGTTGAAATATCACACTTCAACTACATTGAAAGAAAAGACGGAGGTAATGTTTATCATTGCAGACAAAAATAAAAGCAAAGGTTATTGGAATTGGTAAAATTGTTAATTCTGACTCTACCTCTATTGATAACATTCTCTTTGTTGATGGTTTGAAACCTAATATGTTGAGTGTAAGTCAGCTATGTAATAAAGCTTACAAAGTCATTTTCTATGCTTCTCATTGTGAAATTGTTGATATTCATAATGATAATATTGTGTTTGTGGGTTATAGAAATCATAATATATATTGTGCTCAATTGGAAGACATGTCTTCACAAAGTGTTAAGTGTTTTGTCTCTCTAGGAAATAATTCGTTTATTTGGCACTGCAGATTTGGAGATGCCAACATAAGCATTCTATCAAAATTGTCCAAAAATGAGTTGGTAAGAGGACTACCAACCTTAAAGTTTGAAAGCAATTAGGTTTGTGAGGCTTGATTAAAAGGTAAACAAGTCAGAAGTAACTTTCCTCCTTAAAATATTGTGTCTACTAGCCAACCACTTAAACTTGTGCACATGGATTTATTCAATCCCACTAGGACTCAAAGTTTTGGTGGTAAACATTACAGTTTTGTTCTAGTAGATGATTACTCCAGATTTACACAGGTTTATTTATTATCAAATAAGGATGATGTTTTTGAAGTGTTTGAGAAGTTTTGCAGAAAAATTCAGACCGAAAAAGGGTACTACATCGCTTCAATTCGAAGCAATCATGGAGGAGAATTTGTTAATAGAAAGTTTGAAGAATTATGTTACAACAATGGTATAACTCACAACTTCTCTTGTCCAAGGATGCCTCGACAAAATGGAGTTATAGAGAGAAAGAACATAACTTTGGTTGATATGGCCAAGACCATGCTATGTGAAAGTGGACTACCTCATAGATACTAGGCAGAAGCAGTATCCACAACATGTTATATACTTAATAGATGTCTTATAAGATCTATTTTGAAAAGCACCCCCTATGAGCTGTAGAAAGACAGAAAACCAAATGTTGCTTACTTTTGAGAGTTTGGATGTAAGTATTTTGTTCTAAACAATGAAAAAGACAACTTTGGAAAGTTCGATGCGAAATTAGACGAAGCTATTTTTGGGCTACAGTACCGCCAATAAAGGATTCAAAATATATAATTTAAAAAACAAAGAAGATAGAGGAAAATGTGGTATTTCATGAAGCACTATCATCGACAATAATAGTTGATTCAGATGATGAAGAGCATCTTTTGATTCCTAAAAAATACATTAGAGAATCAAACTATACCAATAATACCCTCAGAATTACAAAATCAGGAAAGCCCCTTTGAAACTAGAACAAAGCAGGCTCCTTCATCTCAGCAGGAGGCTATACAATAGAAAACATCGAGAGAATAAAGAGGTCTTGATACACATCAATATATTCTAGGAGCACTATAAGAAAATTACAAATTACCACTGGAATATAAGCGAAGGTAAAAATACAGTAGGCAATAAGTGACGAAAAATTAATTCCTATATGAAAAATTATATTTAGCGACAGACAGATTTTCCTTTAGTAAAGATGAAGGAAAATTTCGCGACAAGTTTTTCAACAGAATATAGCGACGGACTAACTTTTTGATGTTAGTCACAGTGGTGGCACTTGTGACCACTTTTCTTCCTTTTTTCTCTTTTCATGCAAAATTTTCGTAACTTTCTCTTCAACCTTCATGCAAAATTTACAAAATAATCAAATTAACATTCATACAATATTCATGCCATTTCCACTAAATTTATCTCATGTTTGGATCAAAATACAAGGAGTTGTAACCAAAATCAAGATATGAAGGTAATTAAAAGCAATAGAAACTAGACACAAAATAAAGAAACACGCCCATGTATGTTGACATACACGACATTTTATGTGTCCGGGTTAAGCTTACACAACAATGTGAGGTTGCAATTAAAAGGGAATTTTGATATACACGATCATTACATATCCATGTAAGTGATAGTGTATATTTTAGAAAACCTAGTTTTTTCTATAAAAGGACATTATAAATGTTATATAAAAGTGGCAGATTTAAGAGTTAGTATAAACACCAAAAAGGAAGGAAAACACCAAAAAATGAGGCTACACATATAAAAAAGAAAATTAAATGTGGAAACATCAAGATTAACTCCAACTTTCCAAATTTTCTATATCAAGGATCCAAATTGATTTCATTCTCTTCTGTTCTTCTATTTCATTGCCTTGTATGCTAAATCTAATAGTTGTGTTTTGAACATGATTATGATTGTTTTGTATAATTTTTATGTTGTTGAATTCAATATATTACTACTATTGTGATATTTTTTGTGCTTTTAGTTAATTTGATTCGAGAGATTGAATCAAGATATTTATGTTAAGTTACATAATGAGAGTTAGTACTTTAATAAACTTACAAATATCTAGTCAATAACCAATTGAAAAGAGATCTTAATTGTAAGTTAATTATCCTTAGCATTGCTTCAAATCCAATCGAGTAGGTAGGAGTAGTTTTGAGAAAGATTGTAACTCAACTTTTTATTTATTTCAATTGAGATTACTTAATTAGATCTCGAGAAAGAGTAATCAAAACCTTTGGATATCTAGAAACAAGCACGGTTAAATTCACATGGTGAAAAGAAGACAAAGAAATGATAGAAAATTCCTAAGTTTCCGCTACTGAGTATCTTAAATTTCATTGTTATCTTTCACTTGTTCATTCATCAAGTTTTTTTTCGTTTACTTTAATTTTTAGTTAAATCAACCTTTTTTTACCTTAAACAAAGCATAATTCAAATTTTTAGGTGACTATATCCAATCCTTGTGGGATTGATATCAACTGTACTAAAATATGCGACTCGTATTCTTATGGTATATTATAAAATAAACAAATAGGTATATACCCAAAAAATATATTCCCACTCTTACTTTAGGTAATATCTCTTCACCTTTATCTAGCCCATCATTGTCAACTATTTGGATAATAATGACATAGTGTTTATTTCAATTACAAATGCCTAGGCATTTTTCACTCTATGGATAACACAATGAAAATTCAATGGGACTTTACTATAAACTTAAGAATGGACAATCCAATTGAGTAGGTTTAAGGGTATCTTGTGGTAGGCATTTTTCACTCTATGGATAACACAATGAAAATTCAATGGGACTTTACTATAAACTTAAGAATGGACAATCCAATTGAGTAGGTTTAAGGGTATCTTGTGGTTGACAATCCCAATAGCTCCACCAACTACATATTAAGTCATGGGTTAGAGAGGGTTTATCCTCCCTCTCTCTAGGTGCAGTACAAGTATGATTGCATCCCTTTCATTCTCTCCTTGATTTCGTTTTTCACCTCAAATACTTCTTCATCTTCGTCCTCCTTTGCATTCTTGCCATTACCTTACTTTTGTTCCTAGATACAAGGGGCATTATAGTCCTTTCCACCAATTCACACCCTCCCTCCAACCTTTCTTTACCATCTTTTAACCTCCTTTTGTCTATCCCTCATTCTGCAAAGCTATTCTTTTCAATTCTAAGCCTACCCCATAATGATGTTCAACACAGACTCCCAAAACATCTCTAAATTTACACCTTTTTCATCCCTCACCAACACACCATAATCATCTTCCCTACACCGTGCTACTCCTCTTCCTCAAAAAACTTGGAAATAAGTGGTTGGAGACCACCCCACTTCAAACTTATCTTTCAAAATACCACTAGAAATGGATGACTAACTCATTGTATACCCTGATCTTGAGATTCTAAAAGAGGAAACACATAGTTGGGAGTCCCAGTTGTTGGATTCTTCTTCAACCAATGACCAGCTTTTCCAATTATACAAAGATGGGCCAACAAAATCTGGAAAAACAAATAATTAATAGATGTTCTTCTATCAGAGGATAATCTCATCCTATTTACATTCTCCTTAACTTTTGAAGCTTAAAAGATACTTGAAGAGGGTCTATGGCATCTAGGCATTCAACTAATTTTCTTACAAACCTGGCAGCCCAACTTGAGATTAGAAACCATCAATATCCAAAGCTTTCCATTTTGGATAAACTTTCACGATGTACCCCTCGAATATTAGACTACCCAAGGGCTAAGATCTTTAGCTAGCTACATTAGAAGGCCACTTTGCATGGATGAGAACACTACCAAGAAGAAAAGAATAGGATATGCAAGAATATGTGTCAGTATTGAACATTTTAAGGACCTTTCAAGTGAAATCCCAATAATGAGATTAGGAGATGACAAGAAGTGGTGGGAAGATAGCATAGCCATATCTTACCATTAGAATCCACCTTTAAGTCGGAAGGTAAGATTTGAAGAGCTATTGGGAAAACTTTCGAATCTAGAAGTTAACAGAAGCTTATGAGGATACATATGGAGATTATGGAAAATCAAAATTCTACAAACACAAATGCAGAGGGTATAGAAGTGCAGGATAAAATAAATGTGTTGACAACTCCTAAGCTAAATCCTAAATCTGAAACTATTATTGCTAAAGTAACTGAAATGCAGAAGGGGGAAACCTTTTTTTTATATGAATGATCAAAACTTGGAAATAAAAGAAAATGGGAATAATATGGATATAGGAGATGCTAACAATGAAAATAAAAAAAGGGAATTATGCAAGTACTAGCCTCATGTGCTACTCCAAGAGGTTTGTATCACTTCACAGAGGGTATTACAAATTGCAACAACACAAAATCTGGGTATCAGCTGTCACAACAATAAATGCAGATGACCATACAACTCCTCTTGAGACTAAAAAAAAAAGGTATCTCACTAGTTGAGAAATCCTGTATTCTAAAGGAAATTAATGATGCTGAAAGTAATGCTAAGTTCCAAACAGTGGAGAGAAGAAGATCATAAAATGGCAAGGAAAAGCTCCAAAGGACAATCTCTTTTATACGTCAATTATAACTTGGAATGTAAGAGGAATAACTCTCTCTAAGTTATTAGCATTAAGGGACTTTTTCATGATGGGAGAAGCCTCTCATTATAGGCTTACTCGAAACCAAAATAAGATTAGAAAATCTTGGCAAGTTAAGCATTTTGGGTTCTTAATGGAAAATGCTCACCAATCATAATCATCATGTTTTTGTTAGTATCATCATTTGGTATAAAAATGATGAAATTAAAGTGGACTGACTGGATCCTAACGATCAAGCAATGCACCTTAATATCTTCTTTTTGTAGAAGAATGCTGACACGAACATCTCCTTTATTATATGAGCAATATAATCTTAATTTCAATTTGACTTCTTCATAGAAATCATAGCTCTATGTATCTTGTTTGTTTTGGCTTAAGAATCAACTCAATCGGAGTTCTATAGCTCAAGATATCATCAAAACACCAAAATGTGCTCATACTCCATTTATGCTCTCTCAACCGACCTCTCACTTACTTTAATACAAACTCTCTCAAATCAACTCCAAATGATACCAAAGTTTCAGGAGAGATAGCTACGTGTCTTAGGAATCCATTGGTCCAAGAATCACTTCAATTGAAGGTCGGATGAGGGAGTTATACCCAAAAGAATAGACCATATTTATACCTTAAATCGATTTGTACCTCTCTTGGCACGAATGCCATAACTTTCACCATAAATGTCTAATTGCTTTCATTTTTGGACCATTGGAAAGAAGACGTCGAGATCTAAAACGTTCATGAAGACAACAAATCCTGATTCTGCCTCCAAGAGGGTCAATTATTGCAATCTTTCCCATGCATGTCCGTTAAACGGACATATCGTGTAAACTACACCATTTCACCTGAGAAAGTCCGTTAAACGAACTTCCATATCCGTTTAACGGACATGGGCGATGAAAGGGGTCCTTTTTGACCCGTAAAGGCCTGTTAAATGGACTCCGAGTCTGTTAAACGGACAAGGGGCTTTCCAAAACCCCTCCAAACCTTCTTTAATGTTTCATACAACCTTCCTAACATCATATACACTTATAATCTTCCAAAATT
>JAOQMR010000004.1:20695087-20720801 GCA_027563865.1 Erythroxylum pelleterianum
AAGATGATTAAACTCATGACATTGTAATGCTATGCTGCTTTTGTTTCTGAATATGCTTGGATAGTTGTGAATGTATGCTGATCGAGTTAAATATGCTTCCGCGTTGTATATCTTTCGTCTGTTCCAACGGGTTACCCCGGGCTCAGCCTTGGGGGTTGGGACTCGGGCCCAGCACTCTCCGTTTGTGATTTCATTCTGGATAATTGGGCTCCGGGAACGGGGTCCAGCACTGTTCGACTGGGCTCCGGGAACGTGGTCCAGCAATAGTCTTCGTCCCCAATTGGTTGAGATGCACTTGACATAGGGCTCTTATCATCTCCAATAGGTGCACCTGCGCTATGAACACTAGGAATGGGTGGTTCCGTCGCAGCATGAACCTGATGACTACCCATGGTCTCCTTTTCTTCCACGGAGGGCACAACCAAACTATCCTTGTCTCTAAGTGAGGTTTATGTGATGCTTTGTTCGTCATAAGGTAACTCATGCTTATTAGGATTAGCAAAATCATCATATAACGTATCTCTTGGAAGCACAGGAGATTGTTGAGGTAGAACCTGTTTTTGACTTGGTGAACTTACATAAGGGAAAATATGCTTATGAAAAACCACATCGCGAGAAACAAAATATTCATCTTTTGCTATGTCATAGACTCTCCACCCCTTTTGGCCAAAAGGATACCCGACAAAAACACAATTTTGAGTTCGTTCTCTAAATTTGTTGTTGTCGCATTTTTGTCTATGGGCATAACATAGACACCCAAAAATGCACAATTGCATAAATTTCGGAAGGTTCCCAGTGAAAACTTTATAAGGGGTTTTTCCTTTGAGCAATTTAGTAGGTGTTCTATTAATAAGAGTTCCAGCAGTTAAAACACACTCACCCCAAAACTCAATTGGCAAAGAAGCTTGAAAATGGAGGGCCCTAGCTACATTTAATATATGTCGATGTTGTCTTTCTACTTAAACCATTTTGTTGCGGAGTCCCAACATATGAAGTTTGGAACACAATCCCATTGTCATCAAAATAAGGTTTTAGAGGTTTAAACTCAGTTCCATTGTCACTCCACATAATTTTTACATGCTTCCCAAATTGTCGTTCAGTCATGGCGAAAAAATTTCACATAATCTTCACTATCTTATGTTTTTCCGCAGGTCAAAAAGTAATATGCACCACATGAGGTAAGAACTCTGTATGCTTCTAAAAGATCACAATGTATCAAATCAAAACAAGCTTCAGCTCTACTATCACTTTGAACAAAAACTTCTCGAGTTTGCTTCGCTCTGAAACAAACATCACAGGGTTCATCTAATATTCTACTTTTATTCTTAATACTAGGAATTAGATATACTCGATATTTTGAGGGATGCCCGAGTTTGCAGTGCCATAACTCTATGTTGTCTACTTCCTTTGCATGATTTGCACACCCTTGCTCTGTTACTCTAAAGAGGTAGACCCCGTCACGCTGCTCACCCTCTCCGATCAAAATCCTCGTAACGTGGTCTTGTATCACATAAAGCCTTTCAGTGAAAGTGATAATACAATTTAAATCTTTCATCAAACATGCAACATAGATAAAGGTGCAATTCATTTTGGGAACAAATAAAACGTGAGAAATAAATTTTTTGTTGCCCAAACACATTATTCCTTCTTTTACTGCAAAAGTTTGTTCTCCATTGGGTAACCCAATCCCAATTGGAACTATATCCTACACATTTGACACCAAATTGAGACACCCTGTCATGTGATGAGATGCACCAGAGTTTAGTATCCATTCTTGATCTGTGTGTTTACCAATCAAGCTTTCATTTCGACCCAATTTTTGATTCTTCAAAAGATTTATAAGAGCAATCCAATCTTCGTTGCTCAGATTTGGGAATGTCATATGTTCTGTCTCTGTGTGTCCAGCAGCAGACATTCCTGTACTGGGCTTGGTTTGTGTCGAGTTGGTTCATGGTTGTCCCCGCCCTTTCCCAAAGCCAGACCTGCCTCTACCACATCCACTGTCACCTCTTCCACCTGTACATGTCTTGTTTCTGTATTTGTCTGTGTACTACTCTAGATATCCAATGAGTTTATAACACCCATCAATGTCATGACCAAGTTTACCACAACAGGTACATGGCCCTTGTTTCTCTTTCTCGTTGACATATCCCTTATTGGATCTTGCTGCAAACGCAACTGCCTTAGCTCTTACATCTTTCCCGCGAATCGAGTTCCTAAGTTGTTCTTCCCTCATCATAATCTAGTATACCTGACTAACATTTGGCAGAGGTTCAGTAGCCAAAACATTAGAACAAACATTCCTGTAGATATTGTCGTGCTCATGTTCTTGTCTTTTCACCAATTCAGCTGTGATGTTACATGTGCAGCCCGAACACCTGCATAAAGGGATTCTCTCGTAATTCGCAAGTTCATCCCATAATTTTTTCAATCATCCAAAGTAAGTTATGACGTTTTGTCCTTGCAACTTACAATTTGTAATCTCATTCTTTAATTGCTGAATTCATGGGTCATTAGCAATAACAAAATGTTGTTTCAGGTCATCCCACAAATCCTTCGCCAAATTGGAGTATTGGCTCAATGGTGTTAAATATCCATTACACAATCATGGAATTTAGCATCCACCAATCTTCACGGTTTGTGGAATTTTTGTTGGGTCTCCAATCGTCCCGTCAACGAAACCCAATTTCTTCTTTGCACGCAACGCTATACGCATTGCCATAGCCCATTTGTCGTAGTTCACACCTTTCATCTGAACGTGAGTGATCGGCAAGCTTGGATGGTCGCCAGACATGAGATTGTACAGACCTCCTCCCTTCAATGGTGGTGGTGGCAGTGTCTCTCTTGACATCGTACTGTTCTTCGTTATGTCTGTGTTTATGAATTTTGATCTCTTGTTCAAGGCTCTGATACCATGTACAATTTATGGAGGAAGATAATTTCTAATATATTGTTTCTCTCAATAATGTACAGTATATATAAGAAATGCGTGAGCTGTTCCTTGCTCATTAATTCCCTTAATGGACTCCTAATAATACGCCTATAAGGACTTTTGCCAACTATACATATATTATGTCATATATACAAATATACTCGAGATTAAATTTCCTATTTTGATCATTTACGAAATATCAACAATGTTATCCTATATAACCTCCTTAGTGATTGTCTAATGCTCAAGCCATTTGTTACTAGTATCTTCGTAATATTCCTTCCACATATGTAACATCAGGTCTAGTATAAATGTGTGCACACATTAAGCTACCGATTACATATAGATATGGTATGTTCTTCGTTCGTTATTGTTCTAACTTGTTGTTTAGGCTTTAATCTAAATCGAACATGTACCTTTGACAATTGGTGCTACAAATAATGAACATGAGCTCATCATAAACCTCTTTAAAACTTTTTTCAAAGTAGGCTTTGTAAGATAATCCTAAAGTTTTTTTTTAACCTATCTTGATGGGTCTTTATATCAATGACATAAGCGGCTTCACATACATTTTTCATTTATAAGACAAATCTTTATTCTATGTAACAAAATCAATTCATCAGTTATGAATAGTATATCATCTACATATAAGAACAAAAACAACTATAAGCTCCCACTAACTTAAGATACATTTACTGATCAACAATATTTTCTTTAAAATTATTAGAGATTATAACATAGTGAATATTCATAGACTACTAACATAAGGCTTATTTTATCCCCATATATAGCATTCTTTAACTTTAAAAAATGATTTTTATTATTAGAAACAAACCCTTCATCTTTAGTCATATATAGTACATTTTAAAATCTCCATTTATAAACGTAGTTTAAACATTGGGATAACAAATTTTACAGTGCCAAGCTTTTTAGATATTTTCAATTTAGTGGCATACCATTTAAGTTTTTTGTGATTTAGTAAATAACCTTTCGAAACTTATATAAAATAGGTCAAAATATTGTCTCTCTTTATTTTTTATTGATATGACTAAGAAAGCAACTTTCAACCTAAAATTTGGACATCCATATGGCAATATTTTAGATATGTGTATTAAAATAAAGTTAACTCATATACTCATATCCATAATCTATGACTATGAAACATAAAATATTTTTTTCAAAAAAACCAGCCTTCTCAATTTGTAAGCCCTAACTTTTCCTCACCAAAATAATTTGTGTTAATGAATGCCACATGCTTTAAGCTTTTTTCTCTTCAACTCACATTTAAGTAATCAACACTTTGATATCTTTATAAATATCACAACATATAATAGATTTTTTTTTCTATTTTGGTAGTGCTATTGCCTCTATCTCTTTACTATATGTATCAGTAGTGAATTTCTTGTTATATTTGTCCTTTACTCCTTAAGAATGATGCACTTTTGGTAATCTCCCTTAAGGGCTTGTCAGTGTATCTAACCATATTATAAACCCAAACACCAATATGAGCCTCAGGTGTCATTAATATAAAGTATATTCATATCCCCTCATATTTGTGGATAAAATTGTTGGTCCCAAGCTTGCTGGGTTCATTAATGCTCCTAAATGTGCTTTTAAGAATAATAAAAGAGTTTATAAATATCCAAGTTTAAATTCTCAATTAGTTTACACTATTCTTTAGATAATTTCTAACTAAATAAAATATAGACTTTAAGATAATTGTTAATTGCCCAGCAAATATTACATTAAGCAAAATTGTTACACCAATGACAAGTCCAACAAGTTCACCAATTTATATAAATTAATGAAGAAAACAATTGAATGATTTAAATACCATATATGATTTAACTACCATATAAAGACATGATAATTTAATGAAGCGAGCGTTATTAAGAAGTTGGCAACATAAACTAGACAAAGGCTTCGTTCGTAAGTGTAAGTTGAAAAGAAAAAAGTTTCAAAGTGTTTGACATCACAAATTATTTTGGTAAAGGGAGATTAGGGTTTACAGATTATAAATGGGTTATTTTGGAAAAATGGGTCGTGGGTCATAAGTTATAGATTATCAATATGAATAATATAAGAGCCAGAATTATACGAGAGAATGAATCATCTTATTCATGTATCATTTCACTGTTCATATACAATTACAATTGATTAATTTGAATAAATTAAAAAATGAAACTGTCTATCCCTATGATTGTGTTTTTAGAATTATTTTCAGGAGATTACAATGAATATGTTTGATTACATTTAAATGCATTGACTGATTCTGCCATTATCCTCATTTGAGTTGAGTTATAAGTTTGGGCCATATCAATAGGCAGGCTTTGTCTGTTGGACCTCGCTTCCAGAACCCAACCCTCTTGCGGAACATGACACCTAGAGCGTGGCTATTACCTCGAAAGGTTCCTTCATTGAACTCTTAAAAGACATTATCAATTCCTGATCACTACTATATATATGTTTTTCTTTACAACATCCCAAAAATTTTCTCACTTTTTGCTCCATGGCGTGCCCATACAAACCAGTCACTATGTTTAAACTCAATTCTCCTGTTTGCGAACAGAATTTGAAAATCTTCAAATCGAAATTTCAATTGACTTCTTTAAATAAAATTATAGCTCTAAGTTTCTTGTTTAATTTAAAGCAAGAATCACCTCAAACGGAGTTATACAACTCAAGATATCATCAAAATACCAAAATGGCTCATTCCCCAAACATGCTCTCTCAACCGACCTCTCACTTTATCTAATGCAAACTCTCTAAATTCAACTCCAAATGATACAATTTTTCATGGAGAGGTAAATATGTGTCTTAGGAATCTATGGGTTCAAGAATCACCTCATTTGAAGCTCTGATGAGGGAGTTATGATCAAAAGAATCGAACATGTTTACAACCTCAATCCTCCAGTGACATGTCTTGGCGCGAATGCCATAACTTTTTCTAAAAATGTCCAATTGCTTTCATTTTTGTACCGTTAGAAAGATAACATCGAGATCTACAACTCATATTAGAGGTCTCAAAGCGATATTCGTACTCTAAACTGGTCAAAATCTCTATTTACTATAGTTGACCCGAGGATGTCCGTTAAACGGGCATGCATGTCCGCTTAACGGACATAGACTGGCCAAACACTCCATTTTTGTCCGAGAAGGTCCGTTAAACGGACATTCATGTCCGTTTAACGGACACACACTGGGCAAAGTGCCCCAAACCTTCTTTCAAGCCTCTTCCAAGCCTCCAAACTCCATCTTAACACCATATACACTCATAATCATCCCAATTTCAATCCTTCGATGTAATAACACTTCTTAATCATTCAATTACCAATCTAAACGCATCAAACTCTCAAACCTCAATTCAAAACTCATAATACACCATAAAATTTCATCACTCATCAAAGCTATCAATTTCATACTTCCCATTCAACATCATCCCTTGAAATACTCATAACCCTCAACTTCAATATCCAAATTACACAAGCTTTCCAACTCCAACATGCTATTCTAACACAAGCAACGAATCGAAATCTCAACGAAGAGGCATACACATACACAATCATCATACTAAATTGTCAAAAGGACGAAATCATATACATAAAGGAAAATCCTCAAATTTTGCATTCTCATTATTAAGCAAAGTAAATAATTAAACAATTTCATTTACAAATCAAAATACACATCTCAACTTTACAAATACAAATAAATGCTCAATGAGTGGCATACTTAATGAACTATACAAAGTGTTCAACCTAGCTAGTGCACAAGCTATCTATCTTGGAGTTTTGACCAATCATCTTGCAAGGATCGCTAATTCTTCTTAACCTGCACCTGAGGAGAGGGAAACGTGGGTTGAGCTTCACAGCTCAGTGACTAAAGTATTTATAGCCATTGGCTCTGAGCCACACAGCAACCATACATATATATATACATAACCATTTACTTACACATATACTTCACAATGACAATTCAACTATCACAATTCAATGCACTATTCATACATCATCACATTTCGAAGGTAATTCAGTTCAAAACATAACTTAACATATCATAATGCAAATGCACATCAAACGGCTCGAGGGTTCCGTGAACAAAAAGATGAAACCGAGGTTTGCATCGTGAACGAAACGAGTCTATTTTCGGATCTCGTGGGCCACAAGCGGGCTGCCGGGAGAAAGCATTTTATTTTGTCAATATTGAAGTGACTACAAAACGGTCCCCTCTTGCCCAAACAAATCACATAATCATATTTTTGTATTCTCATGATTCATTCAATCATTCATTCATATACAAAATTCCATGATTCAATTCAATGGCATAACGATTATATCAAAATGTCAAGCATTCATCAATGCATAACATGGCATAAACGCAATTCAATCATTCATATTTTCATACTTTTCTTTACACAAAATGCCATGACAAAACCAATGGCATAACATGATCATAGTCAACTCAATCTCATCAAAATGTCATACATTTGTATTTGCATAACATGACATAAACACAACTTAATGCAATTTCCACATCATAACAATTTAAGCAAGCCATTTAGCACATATTCCATACAAAATACATTTTTTGCTCATATTACACAATAACTATAAATAGATTACCCACCTTCAAACTTGGAAATTCCCAAAATCAATTGCCTCCTTCCTCTTGCTCTTGAATGGACTCTTGATTTCCTAAAACAACCAACAATTTTCATCAATTTCAATTTCATTAGAAATCCCCCAATTTCTCCATAATCTCAATAAAATGACATTAACCCTAATTACACTCCAATCTAACCCATCCATGGTTCATGTAGGTTAGAAAACTTCAACCTAGCTTAGAAACCCCAAAGCCCTATGAAATCCATCATCTTCATCTTCCTCACAACACTTTCTCTCTCTAGGGTTTTCTCCATTCACAAACCCTAACCCATTTCTTAACTAAAACATGAAGAGGATGAAAAACATACCTTGAAACCTGGATTTCTCCTCTTTTCCACGAAGATTCCTCCCTTTCTCTCTTGGATTTTCGACCTTTCTTCTTCTTTTCTTCCCCTCCTTCACGACTTCTCCTTCTTTCTTCTCCTTCTTATCGTTTTCTCTCTCCTCTCTTTGCTTTCCACGACACCTCCTCCTCTCTTCCTCTAATTCATTTATTTTAAACCATTTAATAAATGCTAAAATGACCAAAAGGCCCTTGCCTATAAGCTTTCAAACATAACCTTTTAAGTAAACTTCCAAAATTGCCCATGAACTTTATTTTAATACATGCTCACTTTAGGACATTTTCTCACCATCAAATTGAAGGAATTTGCTAACACTTCCTTCTAGAGAAATGTTCCTTATTGACACCAAAATCATTTAATTTGGAGCACTATATTAAGAGTTATAGTCCAAACATCTCGGTCTGTCATTATGCTAACACATTTTCCAGCACTTTACTTCCATCCAAAAATTGACATTCTTAGAGGCTGAATTAAAATTCACTTCCTTCATATGATTTGTAGCCCCATTTCTCTAGTTTAAATTCATATCAAAAATCGTCTCATTTCGATAACTAGAGAAAGATTTATGGCTAAAACACCGAAGCATGTTCAAGGTAACATTTTTCCAACTTTTACTTTCAATCTTTCTCATAAATAATAGTTCTAACTTCCAATAGCAATTTGGGATCCAACATTGTCTCTAATAAATAAGTGGGTAATAAAATAATTTTATATTTGTCCATATGTCCACAATATTACCAAATAGATTTATAGATATCAGGTTGAAAATGGTTATGTTAGCCACATTAGTAGAAAATAAATGGAGTCGATATTTTAACCTGAATTGTACGATTTTCAAAATTTATTCTTTAAATTGAAAATTTTAAAAGGTTTGACACTGAAATGAAAAAAATCCAAAAGGTTTGGCACTGTAGGATTTGTTATCCCTTTTAAAATTCATTGAATGAAATTCTGAATTTAAATGTCACCAAGGATATTATTATCCTTAATAAATCCTTAATAAATATTGCAAATAAAGTTTCATAATAACTAATGCTTTTCTTCTTAATGTCACTTCTAGCTACAAGTCTGGCATTATATCATTTTATATTAACAAAAGAGTTTCTTTTTGTTATAAAAACCTATTTACAACCAATGGTTTTGGTCGCTTTTAGTAAGTGAACAAGATCTTAAAGTTCATTGTTGGTCATGAATTTCATCTTCTTTTGCATTTCATACCAGATATTAGAATTAACATCATTCATTGCATTTGAAATGAGATTTGACCATCATAAAGACTCATATTTTACTCTTATAAATTCACCACATAATTATCAAAAATTGTTGGCCACCTTGTCTTTATGGACTTCCTAACATCCATTTCCTATTGTGTTGTAACACCATTAATTTATTTTTGCTAGGGTATTATAAATTAAATTAGTTCTTATATAGTCTTTTGATTATGTTGAAACCAACAATCAATATATTGAAGTTTAGGAGTCTCTCGTAAGAGCTTGTTGTTTCCTTTTGATGAGGAATACCCACAAAATTTGGAATACTTGAGGAACCTTACATTTTTAGCTTCAAATAATTGATGTATTTAAGGGATAATAAAATCTAAATCCTTTAAATTTATTTATGTTGATAATAATCATTAGTTATACTTATTTCTAAATTATATAGGATATGATTATAAATTTTTACTTTATTAGGACAATTTCGTATGGGTAAAATGTAGCTTCTCACCTTACTATTTCTTCTTTTTATCACACCAATTTATTGTGTGCTTATGACATTTTATAATGTATAAGAATTCCTTCATCTTAATAAATTATAGGAAATAAACCCTTTTATTGTCTATCTCTATGTTCCTACTACAATATTCTCTGCCCATATCAGATCTTATAATATTCATCATTTTGTCCTCTTGTGTCTCTACTTATACTTTGCAAACCTTTAAGGCATTTGATGCCTCTAACTTATCCTATAAACATAGAGATCATATCCTATCTTTAAGGATATGATTCTAGTTAAATTTGAACTAAAACATTTAATTAGATATTACCAAATAATAACTATTTTATCACTTTAATTCAATATTTGTGTATGTAGGTCATCTTAAGATTAGATGTCTAATAATTGTCATAATTTCTCTAAATTCATTATTTCTATATATCTTATTCATTATTAGGTAAGATTATCAATTAATCAGGTTGGGCCAGACTTAACGAAGTCTTTATAAGAAGCCCAAGCTTGACCTGAATCTAGATCGAGCTTAGATCAGCCTACTTGACTCTGAGTCAAATTGGACATAAGATTGGCCCTAAGCCTACCCTAAGCCCAATTTTTAACTTGACCTACCCCAAGACATGATTTAATCCGTCAAAGATCTAAACTTTTAACTTTCATCATCAAGCCCTCTAATTTTGCCTTCTCCATCACCAAATCTACCATATATTAAAGATAATAGACATAAAAAACAGAGGACAGTAAAAGCACGCAACAAAAGCATGAGAGATAAATGGCATGAAGAATGAAAAAAAGGAACCCGATGGATGATCATGAAAATTAAAAAGAAAGACATAAAATAAATAAGGACAAAATAAAAGATTGAGAGATTGAGATAGGAAAAAACTAGTGGGAGAAAGTAAAAAATAAAAATTGTGAAATAAAAAAGGAAGAGATATAGAAGAGAGTACAAATAGAAAATAGAGGGAAGAGATTAGCAATATGGAGAGGAAGAGATGACCTTAAGAACTTTCCACTACCCCCCATAATAGGGAGAATTTCAAAAGCTTTAATTCTTCTTCCAACTATTGAATAAGGGAAATGGTAGTGAATAATCAAACTATTGAGCTAGGCTTACTTTAAGTCATCTTGTTTAAGAAAAATTGGGCTTCGAATTACACTTAGCCCAAGGAAAACTTTTAAAAAAATCTTAAGTCTAGTCCAAAGTCTAATCAATTCAATATGAACCCATTGATTTCAAGTTAAACTAAATCATATTGGTCTCTATTTAATGCCTATTCTTCAATTACCATATTTGTATATTGATCATGATCTGTTCATTTAAATTGATTCCTAAAACAAAAATAACAAATGTTGGAAATGGTTGAATAAAGTTTAATAAGAATTAGGTAAAAGATATGAATAACTCTTGTAGTTTTATAAATTCCACTAAAAGTCCCTGTGCTTTAAGAATCTCATCGAAGGTCCAAACATTTTATTAAAAGCTCAAAATAAATCATTATATTAACTTTTATTGACTTGACATTTTTAGATAGGTGATACTGATAAATAAACTAATAAGGACTAACTTTTTAACGTACCTAAATAACCTATGAACTAAACTAAAATCTAAAACTCGATCAAGAGTTAAATTTTTTCTCATCCTTCAAGAGTAAAACTTTTTTCATCCATCTTAATAATATTCTCCTGACATTGTAGGCAAAAAATATTGGTAAAGACCATCTTAATAATCTTTATCACCATAAGACCACACTCATTTATCCACAAACACTTCAAGTTCATCCTTTTGCAACACAGTCAAATAAAAGACTAGAGATTTCAATGATGGGAAAAATAGAAAATCTCCTTTACCATTGCTCCCCCAAACTAACTCATTGTCCAAAAACTCATTTGCCCCACATCAAACTCTTTAAATTTTGACCTAATTGTTATCTCCTTAGGGCAAACTTTTGAGTGTATCTTTGTCCAAATTTGATGTGATATGGAACTTACTTCTCTATTTGGCGAGACCATTAAACTTGATTTTCATTACCGTGATTCCCTAATTAATTATCAAATCCATAATTTTGGGTTCACGTGATGAATTAGGTATTTAACACTTGGGTAAATTAGATTACACCTCTATAGAAGCTCTCATCCATTTAAAGATGAGAGAATTGTACTCCTCCAACTCTAACTTGAGGATTTCAAGGAAGGAGTTACTCAAAGGCATGATAGAGAATCTAACAGTTATATTCTCTCATGCGAAGATGGAACTCACCAACAGGTCACACCACCACTTGCACTCAAGCTCATCAAAGGAGCTAATGATTATCAACAATAGTAAGGGAGGAGTGCCATCTTTCATTTTATTACTGTCAATAATTTGGCTAGTATATTGCTCCTTAATTTCCTTAGAAATTATAAAAACAAAAACCTCTTACAACCATACTCTCCCAGGAGATAAGAGCAAAGTATGTTGAATTTTTTAGGTTTTAGGTCGAGTCATGGGTAATCTTGTATCTTATAAAGTGGGTCTATTACTTATGTGGCATGGTCGTGTGTCCTCGAAATCTCTAGTCAATGAAAGTTAATGGAGAAATTTCGATAAGTGAAAGTTAATGCAGAAAGTTAACATAAGGATTTATTTTGTACTTTTCACAAAACCTAGAAATTTTCCACTTGATTTTAAAGAAGATAAGATTTTAATGGAATTCATGAAACTATTAGGGAGGTTATTGTCTTTCATCATTATGAATTTAAATTGCTTATAATATAAGTAGAAATATAGTTTGTATTAGTCTAGTTATTAAATTTTTTGCTTAATTACGAATGGTGACTTGAATTGCACAAGTATTTTTCACTAACCAATTTTGGTGGTCAACCTCAACTAGAATGTTAGCCTATTCTAATAGCTTTTAATAATTGAATACTTGAGATGTTATTAAACTTACTATAATTTTATCATATGATATTAGTTGATTATGAAGTATACTTTTTTTTTGTCTTGAAACGACTTGGTTTGCCAACTATCATGTGATGAATTATTAAGTTTTATCTAAAAACTTAAAACTAGCTTCTTGGGTAGTAATTAAAATGAATGAGGAAACCATATTACTATTGATTTATGTCTTATAACCAATTATTTAGTTTTGTTATTAAGTTTTATCTAAAAATTTCAAATTGGTTTCTTGGGTAGTAATTGAAAAGAAAGAGGAAATCATATTACTATTATTTTATGCCTTATAACCAATTATTTAGTTATATATTTGTAACATATTTAATTAAGCGTTCTTTATCTTATGTATTAACTAACTTATAAGATACATTCTACGTGATAAATACACTTTATAAATAAAATTAAGATGAAATTATAATTATGGTATTCATATTATATTTTTGTATCATCTATCAATCATTTCTAATTGTTGCTTTATTAAGACCAAACATTGATATAGTGGAAATGCTAGTCACATTATATTTCTCCTTATAAATGAGGTAGTAAATCTCATTAACTAAAATATGGAGATGCTTAAATAAACATGTGAGTACTTATTAGGCAAGATGTTTACTGCAAATATGATAATTTCAAATAAAATATTACTTATGTGTATATGAAAATACTCATTATAATAATTATATAAATAATCATTTGACTTAAGATCTCCAAAGTATCTCTCATATATGGATTGTTATGTTTTAGTACCACTTAGAACATGTCATAGTAAAGGATAACTCAAATTTTAGTCGTACTTGATATAACATAATTTATCTCCTTAAAGTAATTACGAATAATATTTTATTATTCTCGATTAATATTAGTTTGAAGAATGCTTTGTCAGGACGATATGACAATATAAAAATTATTTTTAAATGTCATTAAAATAATCAATTAATAATATTAAAAAACTAATATAATTGGACTTAGATATAGTAGATATTAATTTCATACTCTATATTTAATTCAAACATTATATAATGAAAAGATTGAATTAGACCAAAAAACATGCATGATAAGTTTAGTCAAGACTGCTTTGGCAATCCTAATATTTAATTGGTCATGATGTATTGTTGTAAATTAATCTTAATCTATGAATATAATTTTTTTGATTAGGAAACTAAAGATAAATTAAAGAATTTTTAATTGATCAAATCATAAATGCAATTTTGGATTATATTTTGCATTTATTGTCAACATACGTAGAAACCTAATACATAACTCAAAAAAATGAATGAAGAGAGAAAATATACTTTAATCAAATTGCACTTGATTTTAAAGTTTAGAAGAAAAAAAACTTAATCAATATAAGACTTGATTGTATACTTTTAAAAATTTTATGGTTAAATTTAAGAAATTTGAAAAGATAATATTAGAAATGGGATTTCATTAGGATATAATTAGTATTTAATTTAATTTAAATTTAATTAGATTACTAAAACATTCAAATTATGTTATAAATAGAAGTCAGCTCTATAGGAGCTTTGTAAAGTTCTATCACCTTATTAGTGTAGATACTTTTGGAGACTAGATATTTATGCGACTGTGGTGATTATAATCTATAAATTGAAGGAGAGTTATAGAAGAAAATTAAACTTTATAAAAAGATACAATTCATAATTCAAGTTTTATTATATTTTGAAGGTTAATTATGCTATAAAATTAAAGAGATCTTGATTTTTAAAAATTATAAAATTATTTTCTTCTATTACACACAACATGAGATGAGGTCCTAATTTTGCAATAATTACTTATGTATTTATTTTTTATTAATAAAACATTTACGATTTATCCCATAAATTATAATGTTTTTCCCAAATTTTACATAAATAGTTGTATTATCTATTTCATCATAGAATTCATAATTAACTTTGGCTAGTTTTGATGATAGTCTAAATAAGTGTAACTTCCGATTTAAACATCATAGTCATGTAAATAAGTATTTCTATTCATTATTTAGAAATACTTATTTACATAGTATGTTCTTGTCACTTGCAGTTTTTTTTTAAAATAAAAAACTACAAGCTATCTTGATGTAATTTGTATAGTACACAGTCCTAACACGTTCTTTATGTACTTTTATTGGAACACAAAAAGAACAAAATATATTTAGGCTAAATGACAGGACACTCTCTCTTATTTATAAAACCCCCGAATTTTGAATTCCACCATTACCTTACCAGAAGCAATAGGCAAGATATAACATTTGATAGATACGGCGTTGATTGTTACAACTTATCATGTCACAGCAAGTTGCAGTACACTCACATTTGCCGAAAGAAACTTCCTTTAACCTATATTTTATGTGCTTTTAAATACGTTTCGTATCAAATTTATACAATTCGAGATCTCGTTAAATATGAAGGAAAAAGGTTGTCGATTAATCAGCTGATCTATGATGGGCAGTGGGCACCACCTAAGAGTTTGGAAAAAAGTAAAAAGGTTCCTAGTTCCGAGTGACTTAAATAGGACTTCCGATGTATGACCTACCAGCCCCGGTAGTGACAAGAGGAAAGGTGAAAAAAGGGTTGAAGTGAGAACTGTTTCAAGATTCCAATCATGAGATTTCCAGGTCAGGATTCCCTTCGCAACTTTGGATTTCCTGTAAAGACTGATACTTGAAACAAACACACAGAGCTTTTTCTCTTTTCTTTTTTTAAAGATAAGGTAATCTTTCAAACGAACCAATTTGTTGATTTTGACATTCTGCCGGGGGCCACTACTGCCACAAGACTCGCTTCCTTTTCCATTTCCTAGTACTTAGCAGTTAAGGAACAGAAAAAGCATTCACATACAACTCGATTTGAATGTTTTCTTTAAACGTGAATTAACTAATTTTTTTTAACAAATTTAATAATGAACCTTTAAACAAAATCAGTATATGGATAAATTCTTATTCCTATCGTATCATAATGTTAATAAAGCTGTTTTTGACCTTTTCTATAAATATTCATATTTTTTAACTTATAATGTGCCAGGGTCCATTCGGTCTCAATTCTATTTTGTTTTTGCTTTTTTAGTTTCTAAAGAGTAAATTCAGTAAAAAAGACTTGTTTAGTAAAATTTCTTGTTTAGAATTTCTGCATAAAAACTTATTTTAATTTCAATTTATTTTTATAATATATTTGTTATTAAATCAATAAATAAATAATATTAACTCCTCCTCATCATCATCATATCCCAAAATCCTGCAGTGAAACGGGATCTAGGGTGCTTGATAGTACGTAGCTTTACCCCTATATTATAAATAGGCTATTTCCAATAAACCCACATTCATATGTGACAAGATAATAGTGATGTAGATTAAAAGAGTAAATACGTAAAAACTGACAGTAAATATATATATACCTGATGGTGACCATAGCAGACCCCACCATAGAAATTAATACAGTAAGAATGATATATAATAAGTATAAAAAGTAATAAAGAAATCAATACAATTAACAATAATAATAATAATATAATATTAACTACTTAATATTAAATGATAATGAAGTAAAATAAACGTTAAAAATTTACTAATTATTCACCAATAGTTAAACTACTTTAAATTTAAATTTTTAATTTTAAAATAGTTACTTGGTTGAATAAATTTTTTAAAATAATAAAATCAAATTCCAAATAAATATATTTCAATAATTTGTATGAGTGGAGTTCGTTTTTAATATATGTGGTATTATAGAATTACTCTTTGGTAGGATCATTTTCTCTTTTTTTGACAGGAGGTAATTAAAATAAGTGATTCATAAATAAATTTGAATTTTAAATTATACAAGTTTCTTAGTTATTTACTTTCAATAAAAATATAATAATTTTATTCATAAAATAATTAAGTTTTATGTAGTAATAATAATATAATAATAAAAGTGTAAGTATAGATATTGCCGAGAGGAAACAAAATATCTGATAACTGGACACCTAAGTTGTGTAACACACTTCCAATCCGACTTTGGAGAGTCGATGTCTTCAACCAGTGTGTGGTTTTAGAAGAAGGAGTTAGCCTAGTGAGAGTTAACCAGTGGTCATGTCCCTGTGTCACCGCTCGATAGGTTCGAGTGCGTACCCGTGGTATCAGAAAACATAGGCGTGAAATCAAATTAAGCCATAATAATTAACCTTAGTTTTTCTTCTCTATCTTTTTTATAAATTTTGATTTTATTGCAGAAGCAATCTCCCTAGTAACTTAAACATAGACACTCGCCATGTTTGATTGAACTAAAATATAAATGAATTACGGTGTGTACAACAACAGATACAATCTTCCCGTTGAAAAACACAACTTTACCGTATAAAACATAAATTTAGTACGACTTAAAACTCAGCCATAAGACGCGTCTCAAACTCGTGTTAAACAGAAAGTTCTCGGCAATTAATTAAAGTAGCTTAAAGAGTGAACTGAGTGTAGTTTTTGCCAAGTCACTAACTCCCCTAAAGGCAAGAAAGGCTCTTCCTATAACTTCCTCGAAGTAGTACCCCACCTCTGTCTCCGAGCTCTGGACGCTCTGTCTCTTTCACTCTCTCCACGTCTGTATTTGTTTTTAACTTTCGGGGAGAGAAAGAGAGAGTATGGTTCCTGATTAATTCGTCAGTCTGTTTTTGTAGACCCCCTCTCGCTGGCATGGGCCAGTGTCAGGTGTCTGCTTTTTGCTACTTTTAACTCCTTTCTTCTCTCTGTACTAACCCGCCTCTTTCTCTCCACCAATATCTGTACTTTTTCTTTCTTCTCTTCTTTCACAGTCGCAAAAACCCAAGCTTTTGCAGAGTCTCCGAATGACCCACACAAAACTTGCCATGAATGAACTGTAGGCACCATTTATGGAAATGGGTTCTGGCTCTTTGGTAGATTCTGGCAGCTCAAATGCTCCCTCTCCACCAAATGAGTCAGTGAACGGCCTCAAATTCGGTAAAAAAATCTACTTTAAGGATGCGGGTTTTGGTTCTCCGGCCAAGTCTGCAGCCGGTTCATCGTCCGGTTCTGCACCGGCGAGGAGGCTTCAGGGCACCCAGCAGCAACCACCGAGGTGTCAAGTTGAGGGGTGCAAAGTGGATCTAAGTGATGCTAAGGCTTACTATTCAAGGCACAAAGTTTGTGGCATGCACTCCAAGTCTCCTAAAGTCGTTGTTGCTGGCTTGGAACAAAGATTTTGTCAACAGTGTAGCAGGTCACTTATTCATACTACTACAGTCCTGCTACTTGTTTTATTCTTTGTTTTTTGTTTTGTTTTCTAGTTTTAGTAACTTTATTCTTTCCAATTTTAGATGCTAGCTGCAGCGTTTAGATTGCTTTTTATACTGGGGATAGCACTGGGGTTTACGTATTTTGTGTAAACTAATGCGTTCTCGTTACCTTTGTTAGTGATTGTTTCAGTTGATGTTTATTTCACAGAGATTGGAAGAGGTATGCGACTAAGCTGAATTTGATTAAATTTGTTTAATCTTCTAAGTGCTGGTTATGGATGCTGTTGACGTAATCTGTGTGTATACGCGTTTATTAGTTAGCTTTCAGTGTCCTTAAATTAGGTGTGTTTTGTTTGTTTTTGGCGCCATCAGTCTATTGTTTGTTATGTCGCTTGTGCTGATTGGTTTTTGGATTGTTTCCGCAGCTTGTTGGGTAGGAAAGTTTTAGGAATACATATGTTTCATCTGATGTTTATTTGGCTTTGTATTATATTGTTATTTTTTGTTTGTAATGGCGGTAAGTCAAGTCTATCGTTTGGAAAGGTACCTAAATGGAGGCTTACTAGAAAACGGTTTTGATATTTTGGTTTTGTGCTAAAACAAATTAATTATCCCCAAGTCTATCGTTTAGAGCTCGTTTTCACCTCTATTAAACTTTGTCTATAGCATGCTACTTTGTTTCTAGATATTTGTAGTTGTACTTTCTGTTTTAAAAAGAAAGGACTTTTGGAGCTTTTCAACTTCTTTTATTACCCGAACCATGCCATTGGCAGACCTACAGGTGTGATAAACAATGACGAGTCTGCTTTTTCTTCTTTTTCTGCAGTAATCCAATATGTTATGTTCTTGATGTTGATGTCAGTGCTAACTTGCAGTGTCTCCTTGTTCTTCGCTCTTATGCATGAATCTAGT
Organism: Erythroxylum pelleterianum; assembly: GCA_027563865.1. Taxonomy (NCBI): domain Eukaryota; kingdom Viridiplantae; phylum Streptophyta; class Magnoliopsida; order Malpighiales; family Erythroxylaceae; genus Erythroxylum; species Erythroxylum pelleterianum. The sequence continues at coordinate 20,713,820 of JAOQMR010000004.1, forward strand.
GCTTCAAAATATGGCTTAAGGGGTTTGCCGCAAGAGATGTTCTCTCACATGTATAGTCAAGGAATAAAAGGGGGGAAAAAAAAGAAAGGAAGGAAATAAGATTATTCTTTTTTGGACCTGGGTGACATAGTTCTCTATTGGAATTTCGTGCATGAATAAGTGCTGTCACGTTTAATTATCACGAAATTATGAGGAACTTTTCAAAACTATGAGATTGAATGAGCTCCCTATCCATGATATTACCACCATTTAATAGTGGTATCATATTTTTATCCCTTAAATAGAATCAAAACATGATTTCTAGAAATGATTTTTAGTCGTGCTTGCTTTTGGTCTATGCTTAATATGGATGAGATCTCAGTGTCGAGTTTGTTTAGGTTGTATCTGATCATAAGATGCTTTTGGACCAATCTAGATATCTCCCTGTAAAGTCTTACTGTGATTTGTTCATGGTAGGAAAATTACTGGAATGCTACTTTGAGATTCTTGATTGTTGGCTAATTTTGCATGCCTGCAAGAGCCAGGTTAAGGGCTTATAACACAAATTCTAGTTTCAAAGTAATTGATTTGTTTCATTTGATGGTTTTTGTTGTCTATAATGTACCTTCTACTTGATGCTTACAAGATGACCTCGATTCTCATATGAAGTATGAAGGATATCAAGCTAAAATCATTGAATTGTTCATTTATGGCGTTGAAAATTTTACTTAGTGAAGGTAGCTCTACCATTTCCATTGGGCCTATTGAATCAAAAAGCAAGGGGTAAATCTACAATCCTTTGTCATAAGAAGGGAGAGTCTGCAATCCTTTCATTTTTAGTTTAATGTACTTTGGAGTCCTTTATGTTGGATAATTGGTTGAAATTGATTTCTAAATTTATAATATCTCAATCTGGCTAAGCAAACACTCTCAGTTGATGTGTTTTAGGGAGTTCAATGTCTTATTTCATTGAGTGGCCTATGTGAATAAAAAATAAGCTATCTTTTGGACTTTAAGCTAGAGATAGACATCCACTATGGATGGAAAGAGAGCGAACTAGTAGCCACTTTTAGCCCTTGATAATCCTTTTGCGGCAACTCCTACCATGTTTCTCCATTGCAGCCATGCTATGGTATATGAAGGGCCTGGTTCTTAAAAATATTGATTTTGACAAATTATAAGAGCCAGGTGGATCTTAAAAAAAAATAGATTTTTTAATGTTTTGACATTTTTCTTTTATAATATTGGCTGTTGAATGATTAACTGTTCTTAGTCAGAAAATATTTTAGGGAAACTGAGTTTTAGGAGGCAGCTTTCTGGAGCTTTTCCAAACTGGTAATGGAACTGATGAGCTTCCTTCAATTACAGTTACTTGATGGCATTGCAGCTAAGAACTTGTATGAAATTTGTTTAGGAATTGGCTGTCACCTCACAAGATTAATCATTATGTTAAAACAAACATAAACAATGGGAAGATTGGTATCAAAATGTATTCTTGTAATCCTATAATTAGGTTTTCTGTTAGAAAGTTTTGTTTATTTGTTGTTTCCATTCTTTGGCCTGTTCTTGCAAGCAGGATAGTGCTGCGTTCTGTTTGCTCAACTTACTTAGTAGAGGGACAACATGCTTCAGCTTCTGACAACTTGTTTCCATGTTCTAAAGATGAATTTGTTGGCGAAGCTAATTTCTATGATTGGATATAGCACTGTTCATTTCACTCAGAATTGGGACTATACTGGATACCCTTGCACATTTAAATATGTTGTTTCTTGTTATGGTCTAGGTCTAGTAATGCATGACTCGGTTTCAAAATTCAAAATTTTAGTTTCGTGGTTTAGATCTAGTAACACATGACGTAGTTTCAAAGTTTTAGTTTGTAATATATTTCTTATATGTGTATATTTGATGTATCATGATCGTTTGAGGGCTGCAATAGCCAAGAAGACAATGGTTGCACAAGAATTGAAACGTCAATCTGTTTTATTGATTGATCTATTCTTGCAATGACTATCCTGATTGACTTGGTATTTGCTTTGTAAACTAGCCAAACTTTTTCACTGCAAATTTTACACACACCAACATGGTGACAATTCATGGAGGTCTTTTACTTTGTAGATCGCAGTTTATAGACACTGAAAAAAACATACATGAGTGTAATTAGATCCTAGTTTTCTCTTTTTTTTTTTTTCCTTCTCTACTCAAATAGATGAAACTGATGCTGTGCCTCTCTGGAACTGCCAATAACTTGTTTCTCTGTTCACAGATTTCATCAGCTTTCTGAGTTTGACCAAGGAAAACGAAGTTGCCGTAGGCGCCTTGCTGGCCATAATGAACGAAGAAGGAAGCCCCCAGTTGGATCACTGTCGTCATCCCGCTTTGGTCGAATTTCGTCTACTGTTTTTGGTAAATATATGAAATGTAGAAGTCATCTTCGCTGTCTTAATAGTGGTGATACGTAATATGTCTTGTGTTCTTTGTGTGACAGATAACAGTAATAGGGTTGGAGGCATTGTTCTGGACTTCACTGCATACTCGAGGCTTAGTGGGAGGGATGGATGGCCAACTACAAGATCTTCTGAACGGGTACATGGGAGTCAGGGCACTGGTATGGGAAGGTCCGTTACCCAACCGTGGCAGAATAGCTCCCAGAATCCTCCAACTAGCATTTACCTGCAGGGTTCTGCAGCTGGGACTGGCTTCTCCAGTTCTGGAATTCCTTCGGGAGAATGCATCACAGGAGTCGATGTTCCTGACTCGACCTGTGCTCTCTCTCTTCTGTCAAATCAACCATGGGGCTCTGTTAACCGAACAACAGGACTTGAGGTCAACAATTTGGTCAATGCCGGAATGGTTCAATCAACAGCCCCGCATGTTTCTGCAGTGAATCAGTATCCAAACTCCTCTTGGTGTTTCAAGGGCAATGAAGTTGGTAGCAGTTCACTTGATCTGCGTCCTGATCTGGGATTGGCTCATATCTCACAGCCGCTAAGCAACCACTTCTCCAGTGAGCTACAATTGTCTCAACAGAATAGGAGGCAATACATGGAACTTGAGCACTCAAGGGCTTATGACTCGTCCACTTTGCACATGCACTGGTCACTTCGATGACTGTCATGCAGCTACTCAAAAAAACTCTTTCAATAGGTGAAGATCCTTGGCATGGCATCTTTTACCTAGTCTTTTAGTGAACTTTTGGATGGTAAAATAAAGGAACTATGTGTATTTGCTGTCAACTGGTGATGGAACACTAGAATCTTTATGCAGACCCGGGGTTTTAACTTGTTTTTGCATCTGTCATACCAAACGCTCAAAAACTCGTTAATGCTGTTTCTTGGTAACCAACATCATTTCTGCATGCAACTCGCAGATTTAATTAGACGAGGACAACCGATTGTTTGATCCACTAGGCATGATTCTGTGCATTTCGCGTATTATTTCTGCGAATAATTTGTTGGAATTAACTTCGAACTTTATAGATAGATAAGGTGTTACGAATCATGACCATAGTATGTAACAGACAAAAAGGGGAGTGACACCGAAGAATGAAGAGGGACAGTCGGGCAAGAAAACGACGTCGAAGTGCAGCATCTATAACGGTTATAACAAACCATCCATGAATGAAACACGTTATCATCGTATGAGTCCTAAGACTGATTCATAGCCGTTGTACTAATTGTAGCAGGCAATGAAAATTTTTGAAGCAAATTAGCTCTCCTCTCTTCCTCTTTGTGTGTTCGTTCACTATCTCTAATCATCTTTTCTAAAGTTCCAAAAAATTATCTTAATAGCTAGTATCAGAGGAGACGACCCTTGGCGGTAGAGAACACAAAAGGAGTTGAGGTACGTTGTTTAGAAGAAGGAACGAAGAATTGCTGGAAGCACAAACGAGAAATGAAAAAGAGATCAATGACATCAAATCCATGTTCCAACAACTCTTGCAAAAGATAGAAAAGGAGACATCGAAGTTACTACATGAGACTCCGGAGATAATGGGAACTATACAATTCCGAAAAGATTAGCAAGATAGAGTTTCCTAAATTTGATGGGTAGGGGTGAATAGCTGGATCTATGGAAGTGAACAAGTTTTGCAATTTACTACACACTAAAGGAACTAAAAATTCGAGTGATGTCACTACACTTGGAAGTAGTGCAAGAGTGGTACTAGCTAATGACCAAGAACAAAAGTGGAGGAGAGGCGCTAAGATGAGGAATTTCTAACAGCACTGATATAGAAATTATACGAATAAATCTTTGAAGACCAAATAAGTGACTTGAAGGAACTGAAATAGGAAGGATCAGTGCTATAATACTGTGCTCAGTTCAAAAAATATTCGAACAAATTGACATTTCCTGAAACCTACTTGATAAGGTATTTCCTAAAGGGTCTTAACCCGGAGTTGGAGCTCACGGTCATGATGATGGATCCCTAAACACTCCGGCAAGCTTACACACTGCTAGGAAACAAGAAACAATAGTAGTCGTTAGCTTACTTATGTACTCTGAAAAATGAGCTAATTAGTCGGGGCAGAGGTGCACCTTCTACGTAGAATGGTATGAAACAAACAGTCATTTCCATTAAAAACAACCAGAGGCAAGATTACTTCCTACACCAAGAAACCAAGTGAATGTTAACAAACATATCTATAACATAATTTTGCGGGCCAAAAAAGCAATGAACAGTAGAGAATTTGACGAGAAGAGGGTAAGAGGGTTGTGTTTTTGGTGCGATGAGAAGTATACTCCAGGGCACAAATATAAGAAAAGACAGTTTCAGTTGTACATGAAAGAGGAGGAAGAAACAACGGAAAGGGAAGAAAGCAACGAAGAGTAGGAAAAAGGGGCACCAGTTAGTCTTAAGGTATCCCTGGAAGCGATGTGGGGCTAAGGGACTAAGGGGAGTTTCAACAAATGACAGTAGTGGGTAGTCACCAAAAGAAACCCTTGCATATCCTCATCGATAGTGGAAGCACTCGTAACTTTCTAGACGAGAAGCTTATAAAGAAAGGAAATATAGAAGTGGTAGAAATACCATAATTAAAGTCACGGTGGGAGGGGGCTTAAAACTAAACTATGATCAAATATGCAGGAACTTTGAAATTGCAAGGATTACAATTTACCACCTACGTCCTTATCATCAAATTGGGGGGATGCAACATAGTTCTAGGAGTCCAATGGCTGGTGACACTTGTTTATGTACTATGCAATTTCAAGAAGCTTACCATGGAGTTTCAATAGGAGGGCCGAATAGTTAAGTTGACAGGCAACCCAAAAAAGAGGAGTGAGAGAAATATCGGGTAGGGGCCTCCATAAATTGATATCAAATTCTAGTAAGAGTGCACTGTTTATGTTACAAGTAACAACTATTTATGGAGGATAAAACAAGTACCAGAGGTGAACTGGAGGGGCTACTTGGAAATTTGGTGAGGTGTTCCAGGAGCCAAGGCTATTGCCTCCAAAAAGAACTCACGATCACAATGCTCCTCTCAATTAAGGAGTAGAAACTATAAACATACGACCCTATAGGTATTCAGGAGAGCAAAAAGATACTATTGAATGGTCTTTGCAGGAGTTGTTGGAACAAGGATTCACCCAGATGAGTGTTAGCCTCTATGCATCACCAGTGGATATAGTTAAAAAAGAAAGACAGCATACGGAGGATGTGCATAGATTATAAAGAATTAAATAAACACACAATAACAAGCAAATTCCCCATCCCATTGATTGAAGAATTGTTAGAGGAGTTAAAGTGCTCTAACTGGTACTCTAAAACTAAATCTAAGATCCAAATATCATCAAATCAGGATAAGGGAAGAAGACATCCCAAAAACGGCTTCCAGAACGCATAAGGGACATTTTGAGTTTTTGGTGATGACTTTTAAGCCTTATAGCCAATGACTTTGGCTGTAGTTTAATGACAAAATAATTTAAAGACATTCTTTATCTTGTACGTGTTTAGATGTATATGATAAAGTCTGTGGGATAATTATATTTTACAAATAAAATTATAATGAGATTCATATTATATTTATGTATTATCCTTAAATTGTTCTTAGTCATTGTTCTATTAAGATTGGACATTAATAGAACACAAAAAGACTAGTACACATTATGTTTTTCCTTATGAAAGAAATCTCATAGGCTAAAGTATGAAGATACTTAAACAAGTGTATGAGTGTATGTTAGAGAGCAAGTTCATTGAACAAACCCGATAGAAGAAATCAATTTGAAAATTACTTGTGTGACTATGGAATTCTTATTGTGACGATTGTATAAGTGATCCTTTAACTTAAGGTCACCAAAGTTATCTTGCATAGGGATTGCTATGTTTTGATACTACTTATGAACTATTTAATCATGAGTCGGTTAATCGGTAGTCATTGGATATAACATGAACTATATGGAGGTAGTTGTATGATCAAGGATTCATCACCCTAAAGTAATTAGGGAGAATGTTTCGTTATTCCTGATTAGTATTGATTCAAGAAATCCTTTATCAAGATGGAATGACACTTTGTAAATAGCTTACAAATATCATTAATTGAATCAATAGCTAATGACAGAGAATTAATATGATTGGACTAAAAAATAGAGTAGATATTAATTCCATGCTCTATGTCTAATTGAAATATTGCATAATGAAAGAATTGAATTATATGGCAAAATCATGAAGTGAATCACACGTTAGTAAAATGATAATCAACACACAAGAAGGGGGGGTTGAATTGCGATATCTTTTTCGTTAATCCCTTCTTTAAGAAAACTTGTTCAATTCAGAATTACAAAAACTTTTGTTCGTAAATGATTCTTTGAAAACTTGCGTAACTAGGAAATTAAAATCGCAGTATGTAATAGAGAGAGTTAAGAGAGTTTGACACAATAATTTTATACTGGTTCACCCCAAACCGTGGGCTACGTCCAGTCCTCATAAATCCTTCTGAGATTTCACTATCTCCAAACGTTTACAAGTATTCTTTCACTGAGCCTCTTCAGGTCTCTTTACAGT
>JAOQMR010000004.1:20723106-20740275 GCA_027563865.1 Erythroxylum pelleterianum
AAATCGCAACACTACAGTCTAAACCATAATCAAGTGACCAACTTGATTATTCAACTGTGAATCAATTAATTCAGATTTTAATAATATACATGTTTTCCATACATCTCTATGTATATGTACATTATTTACAAAAGAATCTTGGTACCTTTTTGACCAGATATATAATGCTCACACGAATAAAACCAAGCTCTTTTGTTTTATTAATAATAAATATTTTCATTACAAAACTGTAACTAAAGAAGATGAAGTTACATGTAAATACACTTGCTTTCCAGGGCACTATATTTACATAACTCTAACATTTTTAGTAAACCCTAATCCAGTTTTATCACTATGATGTCTATATTTCCCTAACATGTCGTTCATTTTTCTTGTACTCTGTGTAAAATTTGTTAAATCAGCTGAAAAACTATTAATCATTTGCTTCAGCTGATTGATCTCTTCAGATCTATCTACAACTCCCTCTTTCTTCATCTTGTCTACTTGTTTTTTTTAAGCAGACGTTCTCCTTTTCTAACTCTTGCATGTTTTTCAAACTTTGTACATACTTTTTCTTTAATAATTTGTACTGTTTCAGGATTGCATGCGAATCTTCTAATAATTCTGAATTTGCATCTTGTAATTCACTAAATTTTGAGGTTACCTCCTCATCACTATCTTCTTCGGCTACTAGGCAAATATTTGCTTATTCCAACGAATCTAGATCTTCCCAGGTTTCCATCATGCTTTTCTTGCCTTCTCTACTCTTCTTTGGCTTTCTTTTCAGCAATGGACATTCGGACTTGTAATGTCCCGGTTTATTGCATTCGTAGCATATGATTGATGTCTTCTCATTCTTCCCATCATCTTTGTTATTCTTCTTGAAGGAGGACTCTCTATATCCTTTAGCCTTTTTCTTCCATATACGTCTGATCTTTCTCGAGATAAAAGATAACTCATTGTCTTCATCGCTCGAATCTTGATCTGATTCATTGGAATCGCCATTCTTGGCTTCCTCAATTTTCAGCGTTTTTGATGATGAATTCCTGTCTGGGTTTGTCTTCAGCATCGAGTTCAACTTCATGTATTTTCAGGGATCCAAGCAATTCATTAAGCTTTAGCACGCTGTAGAGACGTAATTTGTTTTTAAGTCCTTCATAGAAGTTGTAGAGTTTTCTTTTATCTTTCCATTGATACCAAATTTGAAAAATTTCAAGTTTTGAGTCAAAATTTATGCATTTTTAAAGTTCAGTTGTTTTATTAGAAAAGAAAGGAAAAATTGAAGCCAGCAGCTTTGCGATCGCGAGCCGTCGCAATCGCGAACGGCTCCTGGTCTCGAGCCGGCAAGCTCTTTCACTATTTTTGCTTATAACTTTTCCATCCGACATCCGATTTATCCGATTTTTGAAGCGTTGGTTTTCTAAGACATCCCTCTATCTCTCCATACCAAATTTATGATTTTTGGAATTGATTTGAAAAAGATTGATTGAATCAAAGTGAGAGGATTGGATAAAAGGTTATGAGTTGGATATTTTCTGAACATGCTTCAGTAATTTGGAGATATCTTGAGCTATAGGGCTCTAATTAAGTTGATTCTTATTGCTAATTAAACTAGAGACATGGATATACAAGTGTTCTGAAGGAATCGAATTTCAATTCAGTCCCTAAGATGCTCAATTTCTGGAGTGAAGTTAGGTGTAGTGTTCAGTCTTGGTTTAGTTTTGGTCTGAAAGTGTTTTGGCCATAACTTCTTCATTTCTGAACCGAATTGAGTGTTTTTGATGTCATTAGAAAGATGAGACAGAGAGGAACATTTCTCTGGAAGGAAGCGTTATCAAATTGTTTCATTTACCTGATCAAAATAAGGAGTCAAGATGTCAATTTTAAGGCAAAAAAAAAGGAAGGGCATTGTTGGAAGTTCACCTAAGGTTTAATTGTTTAAGGCTTATAAGGAGGGGCAAATGGGTCATTTTGGTTTCATTAAATGAAAGAACCAAACAAAAGCCTTTTGTCTTGTTGTAGGAAAGAAAGAAACGAAATTAGAGAGTAAAGAGAAGTGAGTGTTTCGGTGGAGGAAAGAAGAGAAGAAGATAACTTAGGGTTTTGATTTTTCTTTCTTTAGAAGAGAGATTATAAGAGTTTTTCAAGGAGGAAAAAGAAAGAGGAAGGTTTAATCTTCCATTAGAGACAAGAAGCAAAAATCATGGGTGAAGATTCAAGGTAAGAGAAATTTTGATTTGTTGGATTTTGAAAGGATTTTGGTTTAGATAGCTTAAGAAATGTATGGGTTTTAGTTTTCTAAGATCAATTTTGGTGATTATGTGTTATGGGTTATCTAATTTAGATTCCTATTGATTAGGGATTTTTACCATTGATGAAGGAAAGTAGGAAAAGCAAGAGGAGCATGGGGGAATGCTTCTTGAACAAGTATAAGCATGGAAATAAGGTGGGTTTCATGTTTATGATTGAGTAATGAGCCATTAAATTGATACCAAGCTTTCTTTTGTTTTCAAAATCAAGAAATAAAAGTTAGTTTTTAAATCAAATGACTAAATGATTTTAATTACTTCATTTATTGCTTTTAAATGATGTAAAGAATTTGTATATGTGTATATGCTTGAATTGATAAATTGTGAATTGCTATGATGTGTTTTATGCTACGTTATACATTAAAAGATGTATGACATTGTGATAAAGATTTAATTATGAGCATGATTATGCTATGTCTTTTATCATGGCATTTTTTGAATAAATGGAAAGAAGAAAAATCATGAGAATGTGTACTTGAGAATGATTGAATTATGCATGTGATTTGATTGTGTTTGGGCGAGAGAGGAACGTTTCGTTAGTCACGTGCACGTCGACGTCTAGCCTTATCCCAGCTGCCGCTTGAGGCCACGAGATCCCAAGAAATTGGACTCATTTTGTTCACGGTTTAAACTTCGGTTTATCCATTTTGTTCCACGAAACTCTCGAGCCATTGTTTATGCATTGCATTTTTGAATTGTCAAGTAAGTTGCATAAATTGAGTGTTTTGTAGTGATGGTATTTGGATTATGAGTTTTGAGTTTGAATTTCGTATTTGACTGAAAACGAAGCATTTTATGAAATTATCATGATTTTTATATGACAAATGAACTTTTCAACAGTTTTGCTTATTGAATTTGAAAATATGCAACATGGGTTTCAATTTGAACTTTATAATGATTTTTGCTTGTTTTCGGTTATAAACTTGTTACCCACGAGCGTAAAGCTCACCCCTCTTTCATTCCCATCTCCAGGTGATGAGAAAGAGATCAGATAAAAGAAAGTGATGGATTTCGTTTGTATTGCATATGTTGTATTTTTTTAAGTTAGATTGTTGTAAGAATAGGATCTTAGAAATTATTGAGAATTTTGGGGTTTTGTGTCTTTTGTATTCGGATTTTGTCATTGATGTTGTAATATGGCTTGGAATGCTATTTTAGTTTGTGAACATTTATCTTATGTTGTAAATGAATTATGGATTTGTATATGGGTTTGAAATATGAATTGTGTATGAATGGTATGGGTTGAGTGGATGATCTTTGATATAAATTGTTGCAATTTATTAATAAGTGATTTATGGAAAATAAAAGGTATGATTCAGATGAGATGAGTTGGGTTCATATGTAGGTATCGGAAGAAGTTTTCCGTTTAAGTTGATGAAAATTGTATATGAATTGTTGGTATATACATATGTGTGGGAGAGTTTTATGAAAAGAAAAAGAAAGATAGGATTTTTTTAAATGATGAGACATGATTGAATATGAAGAATCAAAAGAATTGAGGTGAGGGATCTTTGAATACCATTTGAATTTTGACTTGCCTTGAATGGCATTGAAAAAAAAACTATACCGATTTTGGACTGGTTTAGACTAAGTCGTCTTCTTGGAAGATGTAACTTGTCTTTATAGTTTTCCAACTTTTTTTCTAAATATGCGTTTTTAGATGTCGAAATCAAAAGATTTGACCTTAAGCATTTTGATTTTCGTTGGTTTTCGCCCACGTTTGTATTTCCAAGAAATTATGTGCACACGCTTTGTGAGTTCCTCAAGGGTTGGGTTCCGAAAATGGGATCCAACATTACAAGCTTATGGTAGGTGCTAATCTAGGTGGATTGAGTGAAAATTTTCCTATTTAATAGATGCGTGAGACACGTGTACCTTATGAGAGATCTATTATGTTTCTTTTCCTTCTATCTTTTTATGTCTCTTATGTTAGTTTCTTTGCACCAAAGCATTCCATGACTATTGGTTGATTAGGGATAGAGGTTGTTTGAGTTGATTGCATATTCTTGCCTTGTCGGTTTTATGTTTGCTTGCATAGAGTTTAACTGTTGGATTTCTCTTTACTGATAAATTGCCAAGGAGTGCAAAAGGCTAAGTGTGGGGGAGTTGACGAACTCATTTATTCATATATATTTTCATATCAATTGGATGAGTTTTTGTCACTAGAATTGGTCTTTATATCATAATTTGATTATTATTTGAATTATTGTGCCTTACATTTAATTTGTATTTATAGGAGTAAAAATTGTCGTATTTTGGTTTAACTGTGATAAATTGAGTTTTGGACAATTGATGCTATTTTATTTGTAATTTTTATTCTAGGCTACTTGGAGAAATTAAAGATGAAAAAATTAAGTAACGAGACAAAGCATTAAAACATTGAAGAAGAAAACCCAACAACAGAAGAAAAGAAAGAGCAATCCAAAGCGCTGTGGACTAAGAGGGCCAAAAACAGCAGCGTGGTCCAGAGAAATAAAGAGGAAACAACAGCATGGAGAGTAAGTTGGAGTGGACAACATTACAACAGTAGAGGGACTAAAGAAACGACAGCGTTGGCATTAGAGGCAAAAAGTTTGGAAGGGTTTTGAAAGCACAGTAACCATGGACAAAGAACTATGCAACAAAAATTGTCACATCAACTATAGTGAAGAGGGGATGTGTGCATGGTGTGTGGAGACCAGGAGCGGCACGCAAGGGAGGCAACAGGAAAAATGAAAAAAATAGCACAAGTTGAGGTGCTAGCGTGGTCTGGCAGTAGACGTGCTACATGGCTTACGTTGGAGGTGCGTTGTTGGTCTGCTGGTAGACTGGAACGTGAAGAGGAGTGAGGTGCATGGTCTGAGCAGAGAAGAAGATCGACATAGCCGTTCTAAAAGAAGAGGGATAGGTTTTGGTATTTTGGTCCTCATCTCCTACAAAATCTAAACCTTTATCTCCCACCTTCCATGGCTGACCACCGTAGCCCATTGTATCTAGCGTCTTCCATGGTTTTTCGTGGCTAGTTCATCCTAATCCTGTGATTCAATGGCAATGACAGGAGCTTGGGTTTTCATAGAGGAGTTTAATGCTGCATTTATTTTCTACCCATTTGATTATTTAGTGATTCCTAGGTCTTAGGATAACTATTTAATTATTTGGAGTTATGTATGGATTATATCTTTGAATTGGAAGATTTTTGTGGTTGGGTTATTGTTTGGCAAATGATATTGTGCTATTTTTGGTTAAATTTCATTACTTTGTTTTGGGTCACGACTTGGTATTGAGATTTTAATGAATGTTTGGTGATTATTCAAGGTGGCTTAGATGATTGGATTGTTATATTGGTTGCTAGTATTAATTCTGCTTCCTTAATTATGGAGTATTAATTCGCTCACTACCATTTCATATCACTCATTTTAAATTTAAAATACCAAAAACAAGTTCTTTACGTTTATTCTAATTCATTGCAATTTTAGTGGTAATTGATCAAATCACACCCCATTCCATAATTTAGGTTGCATTACATTTAGTTACTTAGGAATTTAATTTCATTTTTTTGATTCCTCAAAGAGAACGACCTGAGGTTGCACTATAAGCAATCCTTGGTTAAATTTTGAAGTAACCCCAAGGCGACATTGGATCATAGGTTATTTCAGTACTCATGGTATTGCTGGAGAATAAATTATATGAATTTGAGGAAATATAGCTTTATATAGCCCAAGTTGTTGTTTTGGGGTTTGTTGCCAGTGGTGAACGGATCCAAGTAGATGAAACCAAGGTGAAAGCTATCAGAGAGTGGCCTACATTAAAAAATTCATTGAGGTGAGGAATTTTCATATGCTGGCAACATTTTATCGACTGTTCATTCATAATTTCAATAGCATCGCGACACCGATTACTGAATGGTTAAAGAAAGAGAAGTTTCAATGGGGGGATGAACAAACAACTATTTTTGCAATATTGAAGGATAAATTGTGTATTGATCTTATTCTAGCACTAACCAATTTTGAGAAATTGTTTGAAGTCGAATGTGATGCTAGTGGGGTTGGAATTGAAGTTGTGTTATCCCAAGAATAGAGACCTTTCGCATACTTTAGTGAAAAACTAAGTGATGCTAGGTGCGAATGGAGCACCTATGACAAGGAGTTTTATTTTCTCGTGCGAGCTTTAAAAACATGGGAGCATTACTTAGTGGGTCGGGAATTTATGTTGTATTAGGATCATAAGGCTTTGAAATATTTAAATAGTCAAAAGAGAATCATTAGTGACATGTATGCTCGATGGTCTCAATATTTGTAGAAATTTCCTTTTTGATTGAAACATAAGTCGGGAGTTCAAAATAAAGTGGTTGATGCTCTTAGTTAACGTGCAGATTTATTGCTAACTTTGGCTTCTGAGATCGTGGGATTTAAGGATCTAAAGGAGTTGTATGCCAATGATAAGGAATTCCATGAAATATGGGCAAAGTGCAAGATGAATGCGCCGGCTGTAGATTTCCATATTCATGATGGCTATTTGATGCGAGTTTATCAACTTTGTGTTCCTTGTTCATCTTTGATGGAGAAAGTCATTATAGATTTACATAGTGGAGGTTTTGTTGATCATTTGGGAAGAGATAAAACCATTGCAGCTGTTAATGATCGTTTTTATTGGCCTCATTTGAGAAGGGACATAACCAAATTTGTTCAATGCTGTGATGTGTGTCAAGTCTCTAAAGGACAGTCACAAAATGTTTGTTTGTATATGCCATTACCTATTCCTGAAAATATTTGTGAAGATTTATCTATGGATTTTATACTTGGCTTACCTCATACACAACGAGGCATGGATTCTGTCTTTGTGGTGGTTGACAAGTTTTCTAAGATGGTGCACTTTATTCCTTATAAGAAGGCCGCTGATGTGAGTGGGATTGCGGAAATATTTTTTAGAGAGGTTGTTCGCTTGCATGGCTTCCCAAAGTCATTCACTTCTGATAGGGACAGTAAATTTCTTGGTCATTTTTAGAGAACTTTATGAAAGTAATTTGACTCTTCCTTGAATTTCAGTAGTACAGCACACCCTCAAATAGATGGGCAAACTGTGTAGCACCCCACTCTCGCAAGACACGTACCCAATATCCTAAATGATGTCCGAGGAAAATCCCACAAAAGTGGTGTGCTCGGAGCAGTTAATCAGTAAAATCTCGTTATAATTTTTTTTTTGAAAAATAATATGCGCATATGCGAAAATCAGTAATTAAATCGGGCCCATACTTTTATTTCATAAAACTTGAAATCACAATTATTATTACACTTTGATCAATCTCTTTTACAAAACATTTCCAATTGGAAAGTTATACACAACAGAAAAATTCTAGTACACAAGATACAGTAATTGCAGAAGACTCAATTCGGTACAAAAATAAAGAAATACAATGTAGACGCGAATTGATCTCGACCTCTACTTCTTACTTGAATGTAGTGGCTATACTCTTGTTATCCCAACGCGGTAACTCTTCTGAGCCTGAAAAATATTGCAAATTTTGGGTGAGTTTTGTGAACTCAGTGAGTGACCATCCTCGATGGCTCACTCGTCACATAACACATATAATTCACATCATTTCATTAATAATCATATTGAATCACATATATTACACATTCAGAAATCAGTCAAACTATTTAAATCATACATATCGCATGCATATGCAATGCTTATGAGACTCACTTTCAATTTGTTACTTTGTTATGACCGAGTGCCCCTTTTTCAATGGCCCATATCCTTTAGTGGATATCGGGCTGGCCCATATCCCTTGTGGATACCGAGCTAAATAAGATAATATCCCATATCCCTTAGTGGATACCGAGTACATTCACAACTGAGCCTGAGAATCTTATCACATATCGAGCTTCAAGTTTTTTTCCACTGGCGACTTCGGTCACAACTGCCTTTATCTTTTATGCATTCATGTAATAGAATACATCAATCACGTGTGCTCAATTAGTCGCTTTCTTTCAATTTACACATTTCATCGGACCTAAGTCCGACATTAAATATTTAAGTTGAGAATCACTTTTTCATTTATATGCATATTCACATTTCTCTTCAGAACTCGGTCCGGAGTTTAACAATCAATCTGTGTATCACATATTTCGGCAAATTCACATACAAGGAGCACTTCTATTATTATTCATGCATTTATCAAACTCCTCGGACATTCAATGTCCGGAATCAGAGCAATCAAATCTCGTTTCAATGGCAATTCAAAGTAGAAAGTTACAACATAACAAACAGTGAATGAGACCATCTAGGTCGACTCACAGTACGCTCTAGATTATCATTAGCTTCTTGATCTGGAAACATCTAAATGCGAACATTCAACCTGCTCATCACACTTATGCAATACGCACATTGCACACATATTAATAATTGCATAATCACATAACATTTAGTTTTACACTTATGTATGTGTGTAATGTATAATGCATGCTCTCCCGGGTATATTATCCAATTTCACATCTTATGCTTATTTTCATTTCATAATTCAATCACACATCATTTATTCTCCTCTCCTTTGAATCACAATTGCAATCATATGAATATGTTTATTTCTATTATACACATGTCTTTGATGCTTTAGTACCACAATTCATTCACTAAAGTTATTCTAACATTATATAATCATACAATATCAAAACTCTCATTCTTTCCTATATCACCACCAAATTTCTAGACCTTCAGGTCAATTTTCCATGATCATTTTGATCAGGTAAATGAAGTAATGTGATAACACTTTCTTCTAGAAAATATTCCCCATTATATTAAGTTTCTAATGACATTAAAATCATTCAATTTGGTTCAGTAATCTGAAGTTATACCCCAAACATTTTTTGACTGTTCTTATACTAAAATAGTTACCATACTCAAATTCCATCCAGAAATTGAACATCTTAGAGATTGAATTACAATTCAACGTCTTTAGATGATTTGTAGCCCTATGTCTCTAGTTTACTCCAAATGAAAAATCATCTCATTTGGATGTCTAGAGAATAAGTTATGGTCAAAAGCAACAAGACTGTTCAGTTTACAAAATGCTCTCGGATGCACATACCAAAATCAAGTTACGGTTAACTATTAGAGAGCACAGTGTCTTGATGTGACAATTAAACATCAGTCTAGCAATTAAACTCACGGGCATGAGGGAGAAAATTCATGGGCGTGAATGACTCACGAGTGTGAGGAAAAGGTCACGGGTGTGACAAATAAGGACAAAAAGTTTGGACTATTTGTGAGCATACTTAGTCAGACCTGTCCCACATTTTACACTCAATCTCTCTCAATTGGTTTTAGATTGCTATGATTTTTGGTGGAGAGGTAGAGCAATGTGTTATGATTCCAATGGTTCAAGTCTCATGTCATTTGGAGGTCGGATGAAGGAGATATTGCCAAAAGATCGAAGGATGTTGCATCAGCCCTCAACCTTTAAAGTCCAGATCGTGCACACTGTTGATTTTGAGCATGATCGCGATTTTGACCATCAACTAATGAAGTCGCAATCGCGACATCTAGTGACCAATAGCAGGGTCGCGATCATGCTTAGTTGCACACCCTCTCTTCAAACCTCCATAACTTTCAATCCAGAACTCTAAAAAATTCAAACATTATATCAATCAAAAGCTAAAAGAAAGATCTACAACTTTCATAAAGACAAAATTTTCAAAATATTCCTAGATCAATACAGTTTAATCATGGAAGTTTCAGACCACATTTTTACCCCTTTTTCTCTTTTCTTTTATTTGTTCTAAACCAATTTCTCTAACTCATCTTCTTTCACTAAATCCGACACTTCAAATTCATTTATACTCTTTCTACTCCATTTCCCTTCAACTCATTCACAACACATCCACAGTACAACTAAATATGTAGGTTTGCTCAAAATTCTCAAAATCATCAAAAACAAAAGAAAAGTCATTCACACATTTCACCATTCTTTGCACTTCTTCACTGTCATTTTCCTATATATTCATTTTCTACATTTTCTTAAATTTCCTCCTCTAACTATCATTTAAACAATCTTTCTCATCTTCATTTCTACTCTTTCTACTCCATTTCCATTCAACTCATTCATAACACATTCACATTACAACTAAATATGTAGGTTTGCTCAAAATTCTCAAAATCATCAGAAATAGAAGAAAAGTCATTCACGCATTTCACCATTCTCTGCACTTCTTCACTGTCATTTTCCTATATATTCATTTTCTACATTTTCTTAAATTTCCTCCTCTAACTATCATTTAAACAATCTTTCTTATCTCAGACCATCATCTTACAACTATTCTTCGACTCTAAATTCATTCTTTTGGTCATCTCTGAAAACACTCTAAACTCACGTATATAGTGAACACACAACCATAAACAGAGCATTTACTTATTCTTCTCTCCAAATTTTTCTACACTTAATCATACACGTTTCTTATGATCTTTCAACTTATAAATCATTTTTGCATTATCTTAAGACATCTAGATCATCAATTATTCGAAAATCACACATAAAATTTTTACTGATCTTAAACCCTCGTTGTTCATGAAAAACACCCATTTTCTTCATGATCATGCAATAACAAATAAATCACCATTTTGATTTCATAAAAGTATAAGGATTTACACAATACTTACTTGATATATTTCCAAAATCTGCAAAAACTCAAGAAGCCCTAGTTTCCATGCAATTCATGTACACCACTTAAGGAGTTGGCAAGCTTCAGTTTTTATTAAGACAAAGAGAAGGAAACTGAAGTTGGGAGTAGCAAATAGATAAACGAGGACAAACTTTTTCTTTGGTGAAGATTTGATGAAAAACTGTATGTAAAGGAGGGAACTTTGAAGAAGAAGGCTACAAAGAAGATGAAGACAAGCACAGTAACTTGTCTTTCAAAGTTAAGAAAATTTAACTTAAAACTTGTCCACTTGTCCACTTCTGAAGGCATTAGCTAATTTTCCCCAAACTAATTAGTTCTATTTGAACTAGTTTCATTAACTCCCATCTTTTCATTACAATTATCTCCACAATTTTCAATATCATCTTCTAACAAATTCTTAGTCATCTCTGAAATTTTCAATGTCATTTTTAACAATTCTCCAATATTATTTGATTCCTATTTCTATTTTCCATACATCAATTTACTTTCCAAGTGGTATTTTTCCTAGTACAATTATATCAACATTTTCATAAATAAATCCTAAAATTCACCAAAGTTCAAAATTAACGGCTACACTCTCCAATTAAATTTTCAATAACAACAATTTCACAATTTTAATAATATCACATCACAATTCAATTATACCAGGAATGTCAATGAATGCATGCACAGTCTTCTTAATGTGTGCAAAAATTCAAATTCACGTGCGTGTGTGCTAACAATATTCATGAATATAAAAATGCATTTTTTCTAAATCTCTCGTTGATCTCACATATACCGTATTTTTGGGTTCTAACTCTTAGTATGGGAACAGGATGTTACAAACTGAGCCAATGAATTGAACGTTGGGAAATTTAATTCATGTAATATTGGCGATCGTCCGAAATAGTGAGATTTTGCTCACGTGCAAGCGGAGTTTGCTTATAATAATGATGTTCATAGTGCTACAGGGAAGACCCCTTTTTCTATCGTTTACATGAAAGCTCCACAATATGCTTTAGATCTTGTCAGACTACCAAAGGTTCCTGGTCTTAATGTTATCGTTGTAGACCTGACTGCTCAAGTTCAGAATGTGCACAATGAAGTCAAACATAAGTTGGAGGGTATCAATTCCAGATATAAGTGAGGTGCTGATAGACATTGCAGGAAGCAAGTCTTCTCAGTTGGTTATGATGTGATGGTGTTTTTGCGGAGAGAACGACTCCCTATTGGTAGTTACAACAAATTGCTGCCCAAGAAATATGGTCCTTAAAAGATTCTTAAGAAAATCAATGACAACGCCTATATAGTGGATCTATCGCCTACCATGGGTATCTTGAAGACATTTAATGTTGCTGATATATTGTTCTAGTGATCCTATGAATGCAATCGAACACTCAAGGATGAGTTTTTCTTAAGTGGGGGGATTGATGTGGAATGCGTAGTTGATGCAGTTTTGGCTCACATGGACCACCCAAAGAGGGCATGTTGAAGCAAGTTTAAGGGCAACTTTGTCATTTAATTTCTTTTCCTTTAGGGTTGTTGTGTTATCTTATAAAGGGACTTTTAATTTTTTTGGGGGGCTATAAACAATTTGAGAAAGAAACTCTATTTGTAATTTTGGATTTGTTGTCTATATTGTGAGACTGGAAATTTTTTTGCTATTTTAAGCTTTACGCTGCATCATTATGAAATTTTAAGGTGATCGGTAAGTCCAAAAAGTATAATTAAAACAGTCAGAAGTCTTGAAAACTGTTTTGGGGATGTTTGGAGAGTATATCCTAATTTGATGATACCCTGACTGCAAACTTCAACTTAGAAGATCAAGTTGGCTCATTTATTTTGTCTTACAGCTTTTCCGTTATTGGAATTAAGAATTTGTCTTTAATGGTGTATCTGTTAAGCTCCTTATAATTAATACATAGTCTCCAAAAATTATCTTTTTTCTTCACCGGGACTAATCTTAGAAGAAACGACGTTGTTATTATGTTGTATGATTGATTGCTTTAATAGATCTTTTACTAGTTCTTCAATTATGATCTTCTGTAGACTAGCATATTTGTATGGGCAAACATTCATGATTTATGTTCCCTCTTTCAGCAAAATTCTATGGTCATGGCTCCTTTAGGGGGGGGGGGGGGGGGTAAGCTAGTAGGTTCTGCAAAAGAAAGCCAAACTCAGCAAGCAGAGCTCAAATGTTTCAGCTCACCTTTTGAAGATTCTTCAATAGGTAGCTCCTATAATTGGTGATTTGGTGAGTACTTCAACTAGAGCATAAATAGCTGATTGTTGTTCTCAGGTTTCGCTAGCATTTTCTTGATTTAGAGTTCACCACTTAGCCATTTCCCCCCATTAGGGATGACAATTGTACCCGAACCCGATGGGTACCCGATAAAATTACCCGAACAGGGGCGGGTATGAGGAACAAATTTTTACCCGTGAGGCGGGTATGGAGGGTTAACAAAAATACCCGTCGGGTATCGGGGCGGGTATGGGGATACCACCCCCATACCCGTTTACCCGTTATATAGTAATTACAATTTTGCCATTATATATATATATACATACAAACCCAGCACTTCGGTTTATTTCTGCTTCTCACTCAGGGAAATCACTAAGGGGATTTAAGGGTACAAGAGATCTAGATCTGGCCACATCCTCCTCAACGACGTCCACTCGGTGAGATCTAGATGTGTATAGATCTCTTCTCCCAAGGCCAGATCTAGATGTGTATAGATCTCTTCTCCCCAACTTGTGTTCCTTAAGAAGTGGTTTGCGTTGTTCGGGGTCGAGAAGAGCGAGCTTACGAGCTAAAGGAACTGCATTTCTTTCACTTAAATGGGGAACTCATCCTAAGAACTGTCCTGGTGGGTTCAGCGACACTGAATGTTTGACCGGGGATGCGGCCAAGAATCAGGTCGCTATGAACCCTATCAACACTGTATTTGGTAAGATCTGTTGTTTCTTGACTTTGATAAACTTAGATCTGAAAGTTAAAGTCTTTGGCATGTTGTTCTTTGGCATAGGATCTCTGTCTGTTCATGATTTATAACGGTTCAATATTATTTAGTTTGAGGTATTCTTAAAATATGATGATAGTTCTTCGAGATCTGAAAGGTTCTTGTTCGTGTTAGATTTGTTTTGTCGAGTTCATTCAGTGATAAGAGGTTCTTTGAGATCATAAAACAAAAACATTGATGGATTGACAGATTTAACACCGTCTTTCTAAGTCCATGGCGCAAGTTTGTCTTAACTACTTTGATTTTCTTTAATTTCTTAGTATGCTATCTTATTGTTGCGTTGGTGTCGCCCCGTTTGTGATCCAACAAGTTTGGGTGCTTCTGTTCTGTTCTTGTTTCTGGGCTCTTCGATCTGATATGTTGGGAGTATGTTGGTGGTCTGTCCCAAAATATCCCCTCCTTGCCTTCGTCCACAGCTTATGGCTTTGTTCTTTATTCTTTCCACCTTATACTTTTACTGTTCTAAGTGTTTTGTTTATCCCTAATTGCAGAGAAGAAAGAAGATCAGTAAGCAACAAAAGAGAGAAGAATTGGAACGAGAGGTAAAACCTGGTATAAAAAAGAGGCGGGTAAACGGGTACCCGTTGGGGGTAGGCAGGTAAACGGGTACCCGATAGGGGTCAAACCCCCAACGGGTACGAGTATGGGGGTGCCAAAAAAATTCCTAATAGGGATGGAAACGGGTATGGGGGTGGGTGGGTTCATGGGGCGGGTACGGGGGATGACATACCTGCCCCGTTGCCATCCCTAAGTTGTCGTCACAATTTTCCGTCATTTCATCTTTAATAAAAAAAAAGGGAAAAACAATCCAAGACTTTATGATTCGTATTTTGAGATAATGTCATATTCTTAATTTCGTATACATACATAATCAAATTAAGTCAAATTTGACGACCAATCTCTTGAACTTGAAGTCAGTGGCCCATGGTCTTGCAACTCCCTTGCGCATGTTCTCCATCTACAGTCATCTCATCGCTGGCCTTCCTAAACCCCAAACACTCGCACTGGGACATCTAACCTTCTCTCACCATCTTTCTCACTCTCTCGCTTCAGTTTCCATTCCCCTAGACACCCACTCCGTCACAGACCCACATTGTTCACCCCAATACCTACCAAAATTTGTAGATATACAGCTCTCAAATTGCAGCAATTTGCCACAACTCAACCAAAATTTCGCCCACATTATCCGGACTCACTTGCTTCATCTCTATCCCGCTCCATTTCACTGGAACAACATATTGAGGGCATACACTAGACTAGATGCTCCAACCAAAGCGCTCCATATCTATGTATCCATGTGTCGGTCAGGTGTTTTGCCTGATTCTTACACGCTTCCTATCAGCGTAAAGGCTGCTTGCCAGCTTTTCGCAGTTGGGACTGGAAGGCAACTTCATTCTGTTGCCATAAAGGTCGGGCTCGAGTTGAATGAATTTTGTGAGAGTGGGTTCATCAGTTTGTACTCTAAATCAGGGGATTTTGGGGATGCTCATAAGGTGTTCGATGGAAACCCTTCTAGAAAGCTGGGCTCTTGGAATGCTATCATTGCCGGGCTTTGTCATGCTGGACGAGCGAAAGAAGCCATTAACATGTTTGTTGAGATGAGAAAAAGAGGGTTCCAACCTGATGACGTGACCATGGTCAGCGTGACATCGGCTTGCGGGAGTTTAGGTGATTTGGAGTTGGCAATCCAATTGCATAAATACGTTTTTTATGCTAGGACTTCTGAGAAACCAGACATTTTGATGATGAACTCGGTCATTGACATGTATGGCAAATGCGGTAGGATGGATTTGGCCTGTAGCGTATTCTCGTCGATGACACAAAAAAACGTGTCGTCTTGGACTTCATTAATAGTGAACTACGGCATGCATGGGCATACAAACGAAGCTATTCAATGCTTCCAAAGCATGATGAAAGCTGGTGTGAGGCCTAACTATGTAACATTCATCGGAGTGTTAAGTGCGTGTGTGCATGGTGGCAAGGTCCAGGAAGGGAGATACTACTTTGAATCGATGAATAGTGTGTATAAGATAGTGCCCCAACTGCAGCACTACGGATGCATGGTGGATCTATATGGCCGCGTTGGGTTGCTTCAAGAGGCTAGACGGGTCGTGGAGGCGATGCCCATGAAGGCAAACGTGGTGATATGGGGGAGTTTGATGGGTGCCTGTGAGAAATATGGGGATGTGAAGATGGGTAAGTGGGTGGCTTTGAATATGCTTGAATTGGAGCCTTGGAATGATGGGGTTTACGTTGCTCTGTCCAATATATTTGCTAGCAGAGGTTTATGGGAAGAGGTTGAGAGGGTTAGAGAACTCTTGAAGCAACGGAGATTGGCCAAAGTCCCTGCTTATAGTTTGGCCACACCCCAAAATTTCAGGACATTTCATCAAAAAGCTTAACTGTTGTTTTAGCCTACAATTTCAGCGAAGCTCAGCAAACAATGGGGTTGCCAAAGACATCTTTCGATTCTTCTTTACTTCTTTTGTTTAATAAGATTTTGCCATTTGATCCAGCAAAGTTATTATTTTTGTATTTCACGAAACCCTCGCCTCTAATAATAAAATGACACCGACTTTTTATCTTGGGTTCAAGTATATGACTGGGAAATCGGCTAATGAAATTATTAAGACATATTTTACATACTAGTTATTATTAAAACCTAATTACTTATGTATTTTAACATAAGGTTAAATATTCTTTAAATATAAAATTTTACTATTTTAATTAGAAGTATCAAAAATTAATCATAAGAATAAATTAATATCTATTTTATAATTTTGATTTATATTATAGAATTAATATAAAAAACTACATATTGCTAGTACAGGGTTGAGAAAGAGTTGGATGGTATACGATAGAGGTGGTGAAATTTGCGCTAACGCGAGTCTCTGTCACGTGACACAGAATTTGATAGAAAAGATGATCCTGTGAACAAAAAGGAAGAAAGAATGGTGATGGAAGTGATATTGGTAGATTGTGTAAACAACAATGTTTGACATTTCAAGCATCGAAACACCATTTTCATGTGCAAACGCCTATGCTTTGTGGTTCAGCCGGATTCTGACTGAACGGAACGTTGTCGTTTGGATCCATGCATGGATTGCTTGCTGTGTTGATCTTGACGGCGAGATCCCTGCAAAACAAGGGAAGGCACTTCGGGGGTGATGGCCCGATTAGCCCCTCCGACGCTCAAGTTAGATTTTTGGTGAAGGTAAGGCTGTT
>JAOQMR010000004.1:20741989-20756393 GCA_027563865.1 Erythroxylum pelleterianum
AGTGGGGGTGGGTTCATTGGCGGGTACGGGGGATGGCATACCCGCCCCGTTGCCATCTCTACCCCCCATTACCCTCCACGTGAACAACTATTTTCATCTACACTACGTTTACAGGTGCATGCGATCGATCTCAAAGAACTGCTCAACTCTATAACTTCAGTTGTGCACGTTATCATCTTCTGGCAGAAATTCCACTTTCTCAAATCTTATTGGTGCTTTTGATTGAAGCTTGATTTACCATACCCTACCCCTGTATCCAAACAGTTTTTAGTTGGAGATTCGAAGATTCAAGTTGAGATTGTGCCTTATATAAATGAACATCTGTTGCTGATAACTCGGGTCATTTTGCATTTTCCGCATCTGCCAATTCAATGATTCCTCCATACGTCTCAATCATTGCCGACGCGTTCCTTCAGCCATAATGCTTATTCTCCCCTGTTTAGCTAGATATCCTTTGAGTCCAATCCAGAGGTGTCAAGATCCATATACTTACGAATAGATAATTAGAAGATGAAAGAAAGGAGAGAAAATTCAGGAGTGAAAGATCAAGTTTCACGATGTCATTCTGTCTGCTGAAAAAGGGGCTTTTACAGGTAATATAACCGTTGGGCAACCATAACAAACATTTGCAGATTGCCCAGCAATAAACAGCAGCCTCGTGCCACTAGTATCCTGGTTATTCATAACAGGAACATCTAAAAGAAACAACAATGTTTGATGATTTATTTTACAGGGTCTTCTTCTTCATGCTCCCCAGCTATGGAAAATTAGTATGAACTTGCCAAAGGTTGCGTCTTACCAAAAGGGCTGGTGATGCTTCAACTTCTTTAACAACTACAGATCGCGCTATGAGGCTAGCACAGATATGTACTCAATCCAGCTCCTATATGGGCATCATAACCATTGCTGACATAATGTAAGCTCAAGGGCATAGATACAAACCTCCATATTTTGAACTCAACATTCCTTTCAAAATCTAACACAGCATAAATGCCAACCATGCTGAATTCCACCTCTCCGAATCGTTTTTATCAATCTAATAGAAAAGAGGCATAACTTGCAAGCATCGCGAGCCAGTTTGCTTTTTCATAGCCTTTTACAATAGCACCAACCAATTCTAGTGATCATCTTCATCTGGACCAGGGCAGTTGGATAAAAGCGCTTCCATTGACTCATACTGAAACAAGAACAATTTTCATGCGATTAGAATGAAACTAGGATTTGGTGTCATGCAAGCGTTATTTCATACGAGTGCTTAGATCTTATGTTCATGGAAGCACATACTTCAAGATTCGTGAAATTAGCTAGAGCAATCGATAATAACAAGAAAACTTACCTGAAAACCACAAAACAGGCAATATCGATACTCATCTCTTAATTTCATCAATATTTCTTGCAAATCCTGAAACAATAAATGATTGATTATGATGACAACATTCAATGAAAATGGTTTATCATAACAAAGAAGAAAAATGTAATGAAATTGAAAAAAAAAAGATAAACCAAACGATTATCTAAATCCAGTATAATCTTAGCATTGGCTAGTGGGTTTTATTACGTATATATTATGTTCTACACATGCATATAAATCTGACATAGACATAGATACCCGGTTCAAATGCAGACTGTAAATATTCATGCAACTTTGTCAAGGCACATAACGTACAAACAAAAGAAGACATATAAGACACCTGAAACTATCTCTCTGAACAGAGACTAAAGAAATCATTCGTAGGCAAAATAGAAGAAAATGTTTACATAAAAGCATCTAAAAATGATAAAAGAGAAATATCAAAACAAAAATGTAAAGAATAATAGCATATCCATTTTAAGGCATCTTTTCCTCAACCAAAAGAAACTCCATCATGTTAGAATGCATAGGATTTGAGCAGAAATATTTCACATGAATTGCACTATCGCAGTGGCACATGAAAACTCTGATATTGATTTAGGAGTTTACTAATGTAGCCTTTCACACCCCAACCCCACTAGTTTGTAATTAGGGTGCGGTCAAAATAAAAATAAAACCACTGTTAAAAAATACAAACCCTCCTTCATTATAGATAATTATGTAATTATGACAAAAGATAAGGTTTAGGTTAGAGAAAAATATCTAGTGATGATGTGGAAATTTATCGATGAATATTAAAGCTTGTGGAAGAAACTTGTAGATAAGGATGAGTTAATTGATGTGGCCAAATTATGGAAGTTTGTAGATAAATTAGAAGATTATGGATAAACTTGAAATACTCGGTAAAGAAGTATGACATGTGCGTGAAGTTTAAGCATGACATGTGTCAAAGAAGTGGCCAAATTGTAATTGAAGTTGTTTAGCATGTCTATATATATGTGTTCTTGTAATCATTTATATGCATGAGAAAAAAATAGAGAGTATTTGAAAAAGAAGTGTTTTGAGAGCCGCAGCTCTTTGTGAGAAAGAAATATTAAGAGGAAAAGTGAAGTAACACTTAGAGAGAAATATATGTATCTTGTGTGTGTCTATTGTACTCATAAACTTTGTTAACAATACAAATACATATTTTGTGAAAGTTCTTTTATTTGAAGCCCAACAAAGCTTCCAACAACCACTTGGTATTCACAACACTGAATCTGTCGTTCACTATAAAGAACAGTTTCTAAATCTAGAAACAAGAGACTTTGAAGCATAAGCCTTAACTGTAACTGAAATCAGCCAGAAAAGAGGAGTGCCCAAAATCACAAAGGTCATAATACAGGAAATTTGATTGAAGGCATCCACCTTCCTTCTGCCCAAATTCTTATTTTGTAGTACTATCCCAACTTTGTCAAGTTACTCTCACCTCCATCATATCCAAATGTGGCGAATCTTATTTTCTCCAAAAGTTATATTACTATCCAATTCTGATAATGAAATAGTAACATATTGAACCACAAAAACGATAACAAAGCCCTATGCCCAATGTGAATACAATTCATTAGGCACATTTGTAACCAGTTTGCAAACTATTATTTTGGAAGCAAAATAAAAATCCTAAATATTTTTCTAAAACGCCTTTCTTAACACTGGACCCTAGGATGACCTCCGGCATTTGAATTTGAGCATGTTCCTCTATTTTGCACAAAGAATGAAAAGCCTTAAAAGTGAAAAAAGAATGTTCAATAATATGTTACCTCTTCTGTTATTTCCTCTTCTTCCTCTTCCTCTTCTTCCCCCTCCTCATCCTCATTTTTCTTTGGCTGCACAACTTCTGTATTTTCCAGTTGATCAAGAGTTGCTTTTGCTTTCCTGAAATTTACCACAACTCTTCGGATTCGCCATTGTGACTTTTGCCAAGATCCGAACTCTGCCATCAATTCCTCTTCCTTTCTTTTATTTCTCTCCATCTCAAACTCCTCTCTTTTCCTCTTTTCCTTATATGGGTCTTCACGCCCAATTCCAACACGTGTTCGTCGAATTTCAATCCCCACAGGATTAGATCTGCCTGAACCTTCCTTTCCAAGAGCTGAACCGGGAGTATAACCCATCTGCTTCAGCAATTTAAACCCAATGTTGGATTGTGGTATTGGAGCCTCTATTTTGGCTAAGGTTTGCTCGTCCTCTTCTTGTTGCTTTCTCTCCCTTTCAAGCTTACGCTGCTCTTGCCAGCTGAGTTTTGACTTCTTTTTTGATGATTGAGAAATTGGATTTTTGTCTTTAGTACTCTGCAGACATATTTCAAAGTGAGATCAAACACCATAAAGTCCGATGAAGTTCAAGCTAATAACAACCTTGAGGAGACGGCTTCAAGAAGTATAAACATGTCCCAGTTTTACGTGAAAAACCATAATTGTCCACAAACAATTCATCTAATAATAAGAAAACAACAACTGATATCTAGTCCTTGAAGAAAGAAATACTGAAAGTGAAAAAAAAAAGACGAAAAGTTGCAACCACCTTAATAAACCTGCTTCGCGTTTCCTGAACTACAAATTAAACAAGTTCAAGTTTCACACCCACTTAATTCTTCTCTAGTTCTTTTTCTGGGTAATGTTTAAATACACTTGACACCAACTTCATTCCAACCGGTATATTACTATCAAATTCGAATGCTCTGACAAAATAGCCAGCAACTTAGGGTTATATATTCATGTTTTGGGTAGCAAACCAAATTCAAATCCCAACATGTAAAATCTTTTAAGCTAAAAAAATTATAAAAATGTAAATAATTCCCAGAACTAACTTTCTTTAGTGTATAAAGTATTGAAGACACTAAAAAAATTCAGAACAGATAATACAAAGAACCCAAAGCACAGACTTTTATAGACGAAAACTTAGACGCGTTGGAGGCTTCAGGTGGAATGAAGTGAGAGAGATCCCCCATGTAATCTTCTTCCTCCTCTCCTCGATTTCCTTGTCGTTCGCTATTTGATTCAGCCATCGCCCTCTCTGCTACTCTTCTTCACACGATCACACGTACACAGCGAGGGAGAAGAAATGGCCCAAAAGACCTGAAAGGAACCTCAACTAAAATGGACCTTTTGATTTAGATCCAAACGACTAACAAACAGTATTTTGACACGTGTAAACACCGACTATAACCGTCATTAGCTGACGTGGAATCCTGATGGCGCGCTTTACACCTCTTTTCTCTCTGCTTTCTGCTCTTTGTTCCCAGGAAAACAAACACGAACTAGCATAGAAACTGTTTTCCCTTGCTCCAGACTTGCATTTCTTAAAGCGTGAGGAGGCTCGAAGCTTTCAATTCTTCTCTCTCTCTTTCTTCTTGGTTCCTTTCCTTTTTCCTTACTTTCTTGACCACCAAACAGACTCCTCCGACTGCATTCATTGTTTTTCTTTGCGCAACTGTTCTCTTCGAGAGTTAAGTAACCGAACTTTCTCTGGCTTTCCAGGAAAGGAGGTGAACGAATATAAAGTCAACTTATAATGGAGAAGCAGAGCTTCTTTTGGTGTTGCACTGTTCTTGTGTTCTTGGTGGTCCTGGTTATGCAAACTTGGGGTCTTACGGATCCCCACGATGGTAATTTCTGCATACATTTAACTTGTTTGTAGTCCTTGTGATTCGTACGGTGGTTTTGAGTCAATTTTTATGAATAAGACTCTGTGGTTCAAAAAAATCTAGAAGAATGAAACTAAAGATGAAGAGTAAGTGAACAAACAACAGCAATGATTAGTTTCAAATTGACTATATTTTCTAACGAGTAGTGCTTATAGACCAAATACAGTTGACTTTCTTGTTTCGTTTGTTTGATCGATTATTGATGGTATTTCCAAAAAACCAAAAAAAAATTACGCAGTCGTAGCCCTTCAAGATCTATATAGGGCACTAAACAACCCACCACAGCTCAACGGGTGGAGATTAGGTGGAGTCGATCCATGTCTGGAATCATGGACTGGAGTGCTATGTTCCGGATCATCCGTAACACACATGTAGTGCACATTAGCCCTTTTCAATCAAGATGACAAGTAGACTAGAATATGACACTAATTTGTTCTCCCACGTTAATGTAGTAAACTTCATGAACTAAACATCAGTGGATACCTCGGAACCCAGCTTCATTATCTGCGTAATTTGAGGCAACTGTAAGTGAATTTTTTCATATTAACCGATTCCTCAAATCTCTGGAGTCACTTTGATTCTTACATTTGAATTATTGTCTCAGGGACATGAGCTCTAACTACATTCTGGGAGAAATTCCGTATGGTCTACCGCCCAATGCCACACATATGTATGTTATTGAACTTCCATATTCTTTCTCGTAGATGCTTAAATGATGTTTCTTGACCAATCTCTGTTAACAAGAGCATTTCTTAAGGCACGTTAATATTAAACTGTGCTTTCTTTATCTGTGTTCATATTTAATTCCTCACAAATGCAGAAATTTGGCTTGCAACAACTTGAGCCGAAATATTCCCCATTCTCTACCAAGCATCAAATTTCTGCAATACCTGTAAGTAATTAGGCCGCTTATTCAAATTGCATTATCTTCCCAGGGCTTTGTTTTTAAGTTTTCAAGCGTACTATCTGGTTGGTATTCTGCAGGAATCTAAGCCACAACCACTTATCCGGACCTGTTGGCAATGTTTTCACTGGCCTACAGAATCTTAAAGAGATGTATACTCTTCTGTGCTTTTTAATTTACCATTTGTATTTTTAGCTATGCTTGACAGTACTGTTTGTTTCTGCTGCAAAATTGTAGTGGTAAGAACTTATAGATGTGTCAATCTGATGTATGAAAAATGTTGTGTCAAATGCAAATGGCGGAATCTTAAACTTTTTTATTGTATCCCTAAAGCAAATAATTTTCAGTTAAAGATATAGTCTAACCCAGTGACTTCAACTATGAGCATTCTTTGGGAGACTGGTTTTATTTTATTTTATTTTTTAGGTAATGAGATTAGTGTATTGCAAGACTCAAGAATATACAATTCCTGTAAGGGTCTGGATAATCAAACTGTAAAAAAAAGGTACAGAATTACAACGAATTCTCTGATTGAGGAGTCAAAAGTAATTCAAAAGACCAGAGGTGCTCAGTTGATCCGTAATCCTTGTTGTGAGAAGGAGAGGATGCAATGTCATGCGTTTTATTTTAAATTTTGCTCGTCCCAAAGTAAGTGAAACAATTTAATAACAGGATGACCTTCATGATATGTAGTTTCTCAAGCATTTCAACCCATCCTATACTTTCAATTGCCTGCTAGGTGTAATTTTATTAGTTTTCATAATAATTCATGGATTACTTTGTAAGCATGATTATTAGCTCACAAAAGTCTCAATCTCAGGGATTTGTCGTATAATAACTTCGATGGAGATCTACCAAGTTCATTTGGATCTTTGACAAATCTTACTGGATTGTGAGTTTGATACTTCTTTTTCCACTATGCCCGGTAAATTACATTTTGTTTTCATTTGGATCGTGTAGGATAAAATATGTCTACTGGCCATATTCACAGGTTCTTGCAGAGCAACCAGTTTACAGGATCAGTTGTATACCTGGCTAATCTTCCCCTAACCGACCTGTCAGTAGCTCTGCTCTTTTCATCTTAGTCCTTTTTTTTGTCTCCGTGTAAAAAATTTAAAATGTCACTTGATCCTGTTCTTACACAATTTCATTTCAGAAACATCCAAAATAATCATTTTAGTGGTGTAGTTCCAACCCAATTTCAGGCAATAACAAACTTGTGGTAAGTGATCAAAAGGTCGCTGTTTTTCTTAGTTTCAATGAACAGTAATAGGTTAATAACTACAAACCTTTGCGTTGAATGTTCTCTCTTCTTATTAGGATTGCCGGGAATAAGTTCCATAGAGTGGCAAACTATCCTCCCTGGAATTTTCCCCTGGAAAAAGTGCCAACTGCAAAAAATTATAGCGGCCCTCCGACAACAGAGGTTGCTGCCATGGAGGACTATTCCTCTCTTAAAAAGCACAGGAAGAAAGGGTTTGCCCCTGGAGGAGTAGCTTGTATAGTGGGCGTGGCAACACTGATTACAACATTTTGTGCAATCTATTTTGCTTTTCATGTTAAGAAATTCCTTTTTTTCCCACTCCGCAGGGCCAGGGGTGAGAATCATTTCTTGTCATACCATTAGATCTTGAATTGGCAACTAAATGAGCAATACGTTCTCCACAGTTATAACATAGAAACATAACCGTGATAATATAACTGTCTCTTTTCCATAGATTATTACCGCCTGAACATTTCAACTCTTATTATCAGTGCCCATGTCCAGATTATGCAGATATCTACGTTTACCTTTTCAACTAGTCACAGTTTGGTATTCCATCATTCGAATAAATATGTTAAATTTCAACTTAATCAAGTGCTTTACTGCAGAGGAACTGTTGTTATTTTTTCTGTCACCAGCAGTGCTATTTTTTATGAATCAAGCATTGTCATATTACTAATTCTTACCCAATTTTCTTTTTCTCCTTCATTCTCTGTTTTTATGGTCATAGGATGTTCTCCAAGAGCATCTGAAGCAAGTCCACATCTGTTACCTCTCAAATCTCAACCAATTCTCGGGGAGAGCAATGTAGCATCCGGTGGCCCTATCAGGACAGATAAAGTGCTTGCAAGAAGAAGTTTTGTCAACAATTACAAAGCTCCAGTTTGTGCAACAATGTATACTGTTGCCGAGCTTCAATTAGCAACAAATAGCTTCAGTGAAGAGAATCTTCTTGGAGAAGGATCTCTTGGTTCTGTTTACAAAGCTGAGTTCCCGGATGGCAAAGTATCTCCTGGAGCCTAATTTATCGATTGTGATTTACATGAATTCGTGGAAATTAATCAGATGTTAAGAGCTCTTTTACTGGATCCTCATTCTCTTTCTCTCTCAGCAGATATTAGCTGTGAAAAACATCAACACAGTTTCATTGTCTTTATACGAAGAAGAACAATTTCGGGATGTGATTTGGACACTATCCAGACTGAGGCACCCAAACATAATACCACTAAAGGGGTATTGTGTAGAACATGGAGAACATCTACTTGTGTACGAGTATATCAAAAATTTGCCTCTCGATGCTGTTCTGCATGGTAAAGGACGTAAGCCCTTGTCATGGATCAGCCGGCTGAATATTGCACTAGGGGTTGCTACGGGTTTGGAGTAAGTATATCATGTTTAGTTCCCCTCAACAATTCCATTAATTCCCATAGTAAGCTATAACATTCTTTAAAGTTCAATAATATCGACAGACTAATATAATGAAGTATTTGCCGCTTTTGTCTTAAGGCAGAGAATCAGGAGACTATTAGGTGACAAGGTTGTTGTCTATTGTATCTCTTCTATTGTAGCGATGATGCGTTCTTGAAATTTTGTTTTCAGCTATTTGCATTCAAGATTCTCACCTCCTGTTGCTCATGGAAATATAAAGGCGGCCAACATCTTACTGGACAAAGAATTTGTACCTCGTCTATGTGATTGTGGACTTTGGATTCTGAAGCCATTGACAAGCAACAGTGTCAAAATCAAGGTAATTTTCCCGACACTTTCCTTTTGGTGAGATGAATTGAAACCATAGTTGTTATATAGGCCAACAGTGCAACCAAAAGTTTATCTCTAATCCATGTGCTGTTCTTCCACAATGCTCTTTCCGATCGAGTTTGAAACGTGTGTAGAAATATAAACAAAGAGTTGATATTTATTGTCTAAACATTGAAACAAACAGGCTTCTGAAATTGCTATCAGCAACTCTGGTTACGTAGCACCTGATCATGGGAATCCTGGAGCTGATAGTACAAAGGCTGACATTTATGCCTTTGGGGTACTGCTCTTGGAGCTGTTGACCGGAAGGAGACCTTTTGATAAGTAGGCTATACGTTTAACATATTAACAGACCTTGTTACGCATCATGTTTATTTTCAAAATGCTTAACATTTTTGTGCTACCACAGATCTAGACCTCAAGAGGAACAATCTTTGGTAAAATGGGCTTCTGCTAGGCTCCATGACAATGAGTCTTTAACGGAGATGGTTGATCCAGAAATCAAAAGAACCCTCTCCAACAAGGCTCTGTCCCGATTTGCAGATGTTGTCTCTCTTTGTGTTCAGGTAATGGCAATAATGTTCAGAGAGGATTTTGAGTCATTGCACTTAGTACTGATAGTAACTGTTTTTTTTGTAACTTGAACAGCCGGAGAAATTTTTCCGACCACCGATGTCTGAAATTGTAGAATCTCTGACATATCTGCTGCAACTGTTCACCACTGCAAAAGGCAAGGGAGTTGATCGCACTGAAATTGAACCCTTGGAAAGGTCCTTTTGTTCAACACACACACGCTTCATTGGCTCACCTACCCTGAGCCATGCCTCCTATTGATCTCAGAACTCGTTCTCACTAGAACAAAGAGTCACATTACCACAAACACTTCAAGAATTGTTTTGTCAAATCTTAGAATGCTGTTTTTTTTAAGACTAACAGTCACTAGTGTTGTACAGTTCAAGTCAATTCTGAAAGCTTTACGTCTATAGAAATTACGACACCTGATTCTTTTGAAGTAGTAAAGAGGAACATTTGCTGTTTACTGATTAATATGCTTTCTCTAGTTCCTTTCTTCCCGAAGAGAGAGAGGATAAAAAGGAAGATCTTAATAATGGTAAGTTGGAATTCTTGATTTGGGATCTATTGCCATTTTTAACATCGGAAGTGCATAGAAATATGATTGTCGAACATTTTAGTAAATTTTCATTTAGTGAAAATCATGATTACTTGAAATTTGACTGAATAATCACATCTAAATTTATTTTTGGTACCAAAAATTAAGAAGAGCAATTAATATGTAAATTAATGCATTAGAGAGTGGTCTCCTTCTCTCTAGCATAATTACTTTCCTACCCCTCCATCTTGGCTTTGAATTACCATTTCTAGTAAGATTCTTCCGAGGGATTGCTCCTACTCTTCAGCTGTGAGAGCCTTTGCTTCATGGGGTAACTCTCGGAGCTGAAACCCTTAACTTCGCCGTCAGACAAGGAAGGCTTTAAGATCTAACAAGATGCAGGATGTGTGGACGTTCAGAAGCCCAAATTATCGTGGGATGACTTCCTTGCACTACCATGTAAGCTTCCTCGTACTTCCTCTTTGGAGAGCAAATTGTGGAGCTCTAGCAAGAAGCAACGGGCTGATACTTGTAATTTCCTCCTCCCTCCTGCTACAATTGAAGTTGCAGTAAACACAAAGTCAGACTCTTCTACTACAACTAAAGCATGGAGAAATATGGTGGAATCTAATTACATAGTCAAGGAGAATCTTAAACATTTCCAAAGTTCAAAGAATGATGGGTATTTGTTCCCTACAAAACTATTACAAGCCAGTGCTATGATCTGGTCCTCTTCACTAGTTCATTATTTGTTGGACAAACGTCTTGGTTTCTCTCAGGTGCAGTTTTGGACGAACTTAAAATGGGGAAAGCTGGGATTAGAGAAAAAGTTTCTGTATAAGGATGGTGTCTTCATTTTTATGTTTAACAAGGATGCATATCTATTGAGCATTATCCAACAGCGACTATGACACATTGGAGGACAACCTCTCCTACTTCAAAAATGGTACCGTGGTATAAGGCTAGATAGGAGTAACGTTAAATCTATTCCGATGTGGGTTAAGTAACGTTAAATCTATTCCGACGTGGGTTAACTTTCATAATATTTCGTTAAAATATTAGACAATTGATGGGCTTAGTTTCCTAGCAAACTCCCTAGGGAAACCTCTACACCTAGATGCTTGGACTGCCAAACTAGAGGGATAAGTTGTCCCAGAATTGGTATAGAGATCATTATAGAGGAGGAACTCCCTGATATCTCCTCCAAATGATATTGAATAATTGGGAAACTTAATAATATAGGAGACTCTCTCCCAATGGAGGTCTCGTAGTGAAGGAAGGTGTACAAGATGTGGATGGATTTGAAGCAAGTTCTAAACAGTCCAGAATCTCTTGAAATTGAATTCACAAATGTTGTCTCTACATCTAAAAGGAAGCCTAGAAGGAGGAAGGGTAAAACCAAGCTGGGAAGCACTCAACTTACTCTCTAATTTCCTTCTTAGTATGGAATGTTAGGAGACGTTATGATCCCCTAAGCAACATTCAGTTAAAGATTTAATATTAGAGAAAAAAACCCTTTACATTAGGCTTCATAGAACCAAAAAATAAAAGTTGAGAGAATGCATGAAGGATTAAGATTTTTGGGTGCTAGATGGCAGGATAATTTTGGATTACAATTCTTCAAATGATCAAATTTGCAATGCTATGATGTCTGACCAATTGATTCGTTCTGCATTTCCTTTTTTGGGGTTTTAGATCTTGTTGAAATTACTATTGTTTATGCAGCTAACTTCCCTTTCTAGAGAGTCAAGCTATGGGAAGACCTAAGGAGGATTCGTTAAAATATCCAAAGGCTTTGGATCTTAATGGGAGACTTCAATTGTATCCTCCACCTAAATGAAGTTGCAAGTACTATAATAAATTTAAAGAACCTTACCAAGGTGCTAAGCTATATTGTTAATCAGAAGGAGGTGATTGATTTAAATTTTATAGGATAGCTCCACACTTGGTGCAATGGACAAAAAGGTGATTGGTTGATCAGGAAAAAGCTCGATAGAGCCATGCTGAACTATGAGTGGCTTAACAAGTTTCCTGCTCGCTATGCCAACTTTGGGTCTTCTATTTGCTCAAACTATTCTTCCATTGAAATCACTCAATTAAATACTTGTTCTCCTCCTAAAGCCCCTTCTAGGTTTCTTAACTCTATCTCCAAATTTGAAGGGTTTGGAGAAATGGTAAGGAATGGTATGGAGATTTCAGTTTTTGGATGTAAGAGTTTTCAATTAATGAGAAAGCTTCAAGTAATAGGAGATGGAGTTAAAGATCTTTAAAGGAAAGCTTGTCCAATTAAGTACTGAGATTGACCTAAGATTAGCTAGGTAAATTCTCAAATTAGCTCAGGGATAATGTTATCAAGATTCTTACAATGCAAACTTAAATGGTATTGAAGCTTAAGCTCTAAGTCACCTCAACACTTCAATTTTATAACTCCTTTCTCAAACAAAGGGCAAGGGTCAATTGGCTTAAAGGTTGATGTTAACTTTAAAATTTTCTTTAACTCAATATTGGCAAGAAGAATTATTAATAAGGTTTCAGCTTTAATGGATGTGGACAGATAATTATGCAAAGAACATGTGAGGACAGGGACTATTGCACTAAATTACTATAAGAACCTCCTAGAATAAAGCTCTAATAACTCATTTTCTATGGCTGGCCTTTCCTATTTCATTGATTCTCCTCTTGACCAGGTTGTTCAAGATCACTTATCCATGCCTTTCTGCAATCATGAAATCAAGGAAGCACTATTTAGTTTTAATCTTAACAAATCTCTAGAGCCAGATGGGTATGATGCTTTCCTCTTCCAAATTTCCTAGGATCATATGAGTGAGTTGGTAATAGAAGCAGACCAGGAATTCTTCTCTTCTAAGAATATGCTAAGGAAACCCAATAGGACACATATTTTCCTTGTCCCAAGACAAAGAATCTAAATACAATGGCTGATTTTCCTCCCGTATCATACCATAACACAATTTATATGTTTATTTCTAAGATTATGGCATGTAGATTAAAGGGAGCACTTATTCATATAATCTGTCCAACCTAGAGAAGTTTTATAACTAGAAAAACTTTAAGTGATAATATTATGCTGGTTTGAGAATTATTTAAGGATTATGACACCAAGGCTTCTTTACAAAGTTGTTCTATAAAAATTGACTTCTGCAAGACCTTTGACCTTGTAGAATGGAGTTTTATTTTCAATGGGTCAAGGGCATTTGATTTTCTTGATAATTTTGTTGATGGATCAAGTTATGTATTACTACTACCTTTTGTAGTGTATTAGTAAATAGATCGTCCTCTAAATTCTTTTATAGTGCTAAAGGACTAAGACAAGGTGATCCCTTTTCTCTTTACCTTTTCACTATAGTTATAAAATTTCTTATAAGGTTAACAACTTGGAGGATAAATTCCTCAGGATCCTTTAAGTTCCATCATAAGTGAAAAGGACTAAGGGTCAACAATTTAGTATTTACAGATGACCTAATGCTATTGTTTGGTACAAATCCTACATTCTTACAATTATTGGTTTATTTACTCAATCATGTTTCTAGAATCTTTGTCCTAGTAGTTAAGCTGGAAAACTGTAAGATTTATATGTTCTTGTATGTATTCGTTGTAGCTTTGATGAGTAGTATATCTTACCTTAACATCCACCTTGCTCCTTTTAAGTACTTAGGAGTACCTATAACCAATAAAAAACCTAGGTATGTAGATTACCTAACTTTGTTTAAATTTATGAAAGATAAAATTAATTTATGAAAAAACACGTTTCTCTCTAGTGCTGGCAATCTTCGATTAATTTCCTCTATACTACAAAATATTCACATACATTAAAGCTCTCACTTAATTCTCTTATGGAAGTTAAATAAGTAAATAGAGAATTTGATCAAGAACTATCTTTGATCAGGGTCAATTGATAATTCCAAAAGGGATAAGGTAAGGTGGCAAGACATGTGTACTATAAAGCAAAAAGATGGTCTGGGATTAGCTCTTATCCATACTATGAACTCAATACTATTGGCTAAGAAAATATATAGACTGTTTAATGATGAGAAGAAATCTGGTTAAAGTGGATACTTGAATACTATTTGTCAAATACAAGTTTTTGGAGCTTGAAAGTTAACAAAGAATAGTCTTTAAGCTTTGGCCAAAATGTTGATTTTGAGAAACAAGATATGCTCCTTTTTAAAAAGCGTAGATGAAAATGGTAATAGAACCTAGCTTTGGAAGGATACTTAGATTGGATTGGGGCCTCTCAATGTTGGACCCAGAGGATGACCCCCTGCGATCCATGGACCCATGGGATGACCCCATGCGATCCAGGCCCACGGGAT